>JAMKCH010082520.1:0-24053 GCA_023653785.1 Ophioderma brevispina | reverse complement strand
TACAAAAACGTTATTTTGTTTACCCGTCATCTGCTAGAGTCTCAAACTACTATTAGTGTCACTTCACCTGTAAACAAGGTCCGTCTCAGATACAGCGTATTGTCTATGGGTTCTAGCATGTATTACGATCACAAGATTAAGTGAGACTGATACTTCAATTAGCGTGGGTCAATTTCAGGTCAATCAGTTGATTATCAGACGGCAACCAAAACAAGTGAAACACCTGGAAATTCTTGATTTCGTGATCATAAATGAGGACAACTTCCAATAAGTAGACAGATAAGACATTGATGCAATGCGAAGAAGTACTAGACTTTCGACATAGAGTCTGAAGTAGAGAACCTTTTAAATCCAGCACTTTCTGTTTTTTATTCATTTTAATATTGTAATTAATTATTGTAAAATCAGGAAATGTTGATAAAATTTTAGTTGATTGCGATCTTGCAGATTTTGTGTTATGAGAATTGCTTGTTTCCCACAGTTCTATAGGCCACTGTTCTCTAAGTTCTGTCAGCTTACAGACAGAAAATACAAAATTGCAAATTTCTTACAGATATTACCGAATTTGCATTAAGATTAGTTAAACACTTCTAACGGTTCAGATGATATGGAAATCTTTCAACTTTTCTTAGAACAAGTCAGGGGCAAGGTTGTCGATCACAAATGCCCCTTTAATATATTACATATTACAAATTACATCTATAAACTGCTAAGAAACACGAAATTTTGTCTTTGTTTTCCCGTTAGTTTTAAATCATAATAGAAAATATACCTCAATGTTACATACAAGTTATAGGTTAAAAGTTATATACAAATTACTACTGGGGTTCAGCTTTTTCAATATATCCCGAGTGACAGACCTTTTCAATCCAGTCTTACTGAAATCAGCTTTGTATTCACAACGAGCCCACCCTGAATGACGACATCCGAGATAGCTGTTGTTGGTGGCCTACCATCCTGGAATAACGTGGCCAAAATCCGACACAACAATTCAACACTGCAAAAAAGAGAAAAGATATTTCTATTAGAAATTTTTGGGCTTTTTCACATCAGCATACTTCCTTCAGAGTGCTCGCCGGCAGTGTATACCCTTTAAAAATGATAATGATGAAGTCTTATTTAATTAACTTGACCAAACCAGCCAGAATAAAACCAAAAAATATTGATGGCAGAACCGCAGTTTTTGACAAATGATTTGGATTATTTATTCCAAACTACAATTTTAAAAACGCAATTTCATTGCGGGCAAATCGTAAAAATCTAGTTTCGCACATCTTTTCTATTGAGAATGGTATACAAGAGGCACTAGAAACATCACAAAATCATAACCTTTTGTAGGCCTTTTAGCAAGATTCCCGCAATGGATTTTTTCTCTGCTTTTTGCATAGATAATTATGCATATCCCTACTATATCACTTGTCAAAATTGGTGGTGCCAATACTTATTTTTCTAAAAATAAAAGACATTTTGTCAAAGGTCAAACAGCTTGTACACTGTCCAGCCTCTTCTACTTGTCCCTCAAATCCTAGCTTGAGATACCTTTACTACCACTGAGAATTCGCTTCTGTAAGACTAGGAATCAGGAATACACAACAACCGGTTCTCAAGGATGACACATCACTGGGCATGTGCAGTAACCTTTTGAGTCGTCAATCTATATGACAATTCTCCAGGGCTGACTCCGTGGGTGTGGCCTCAGACCACGTGGCAATAGCTGACTCGGACTCTCGGGAGGGATTAAGGCCTGGGCAGTTAGTATTTAAACAAGCTGGTGATAACCTTCCCCAATGGGGCGAATCACCCCGTCACTCCTGATATTCCCGAGTCTTGGCCAGAGGATGTTTTCAAGAAACTCCCACAATCCTACGGAAAACTAGTTAATCAACCAGTGCAACCGGCACTTGTCACTGTCCAAAATTCCTTTGAATTCGGTACAATAATTTGTTTTTAAAGCTGCCATATCTCTGCTAATAGTCATTCGATAGTACTTGAAAATCCTCTGGGGATCATAGACTTTTATACACATAATAGGTATCAACTTATTTTCACTGCTGTTTGATCTTGAAGTTGAATAAACACTTGGATTCCTTCATAAATTCAATCTACCATGCACGTTACCGTTACTTGATCCTGGTCCTATACTGGGTTCACCACAAACATGCATTGTGTGAGGGGGCATTCTGAAAACATCCACTGTCCAGGCCTTATTAATGCCCATATTCACACTGGATTGGAGGTAAGACCCTAACAAGGTGATTGAGCATCATGGCTCCATGACCTCATAAACCAAGCCCTAAACTGCTCTACAATGTTACCCCTAGAAGGGATACCACAAAGCAAACTTAAGTGCAACTATGTGTGGACTCCTGTCCATGTCCCGGAATAGATTGACGTGAACGTATTATCCATCAATCACCTCCACGATACCAATGGTATTCTAACCATTGTCGAGGGCCCAGAAGAGGCTTGACATCTGAGGTCATGAAGCTCCTATCATGCTTGCCTCATCTGAGCTGTGCTGACACTTAGGTCATCAGTCTCTGGGAACTAGTCTCTCTGGGCCAGGGAGGTGCCTATTTAGTGCATTTTCGCGTAAATGGAGTCGAGCTTCCCGTATACCCACCGTTTATCATAGTGATCAGTCGGGAAGGCTATGTTGTGCGCCTTGTCCCATCTGACTGAGAACCAATCCAAAGTCATGCCTTTGGATCAGGAGCCCATGTGCGTAAGTTGGAGCCTTATTTGTTTTCTGCTGAGCAAACCTCTCCTAGTCTGAGGTCGTCCCCATTGGTCTACTTATTGATCTACAGATTGTTGGAATCAGTTGCCCCACTCTATCAATGTCCCCTGGGGGTGGACCTAATGGGTCTTGGCAAGAAGTCATCCATTGAGAAGGGTTCGCCCAGATCTCGGATCTCCACGTATCGCAGAGATAGTCCTCAGATGTTCACCCATCTTCTGTAAAAGCCCTCTGCTTTGGCAAATGCCACCCTGATCTGGATCTAGCTCCGAATCCGGATCTGTCCTTGAACATCCCTGACGGCTGTTGGTTTGGGGAGATTTTTAGGTACCAGTGGCAATTCCTTCTGAATGGGATTTGTGCGCTCTAATGAGGAGCAGGAGAACACCCATGCCAATGAACTGCTGTCGTCACTTGTCCCAGAGAAATTGGGAAGACAGGAAGATTTCCTCAAACTGTAATATGCTGGAGACGCCCTGTGGCGGGGTTGGTTCACTAAAAAACTGTCTGATTACAGGAATGGAAACTGGCAGACTCTGCAAATATCTATTCTATGGTGGGAGAAGCCCTGTGGATGTTCCTGAAAACTGTACTGGCTTTTTCTAGGAAGACCGATGGATTGTCAGAGTGCCCTGCCCTGGAGTGGTGGGTCGCAAGGCCCTCTGCTACCGTGAGATCTGTACTCCTTGTGGCCCTGGAACGGTGTATGGTCCCCATCATGCTGGCACGATATCTGGGGACTGAGCTGGAAACAACTTTTCTGTAGGAGGGCTTGTTTTTTTAAACCTGAGTGAAAGTGAAAAATTTGAGCCCATTTTTCGATCCAATCGGAAATTCTTTTTTTTGGCTCTCAGTAAATATTGCAGAATTTGAAACCATACTTATATCATTATTATGATTACATCCAGAAAAATGTTTTTGGACTTGGCTCCTAAGTATGTCATGGTTGGAAAACTGACATCCATAGCAAGCATGTTAATCTCCTGACACCGGATCTACTGATTTTTATAACCAAATACTCTTTGAGATATCTATCTTCATAGGCTGACTAGATAAAAATTACAATAATGAATTAAAAAGAACAGCCCAATGTGTGATACACAAATTCGCTGAGAGTGTGACTACTGATGGCCGGTGATCCAGAACAGAACCCCACAATTAGTGGTGACATCCATATTAAACAAAGCGAATTCTAACCAGCATGTAACTCAAGTTTTACAAGGTTAATGACAAAAGGATTGTACTACATATGCAGGAAACATTCAGTATATAATTGAAGCAAAAAAAATTCATTTTAAAACTTTCTACCCATAAAATTACCCCCAACCCAAAAAAATTTTTTTTTTGGTTTTTATTGATAGTATGGAGTACTTTCTTTGCTAAGTTAAACTTCTTACTCACCAATAACAGCACTGTACAACTGCACCTTCCCATGTCCAAAAGAAGCCAGGTAGAACTTTCTCATCTAATATTTATTAATGTAAAATAATAAAAAACATTTGTTAAAACAAGTGTTGTTCAAAGAGGAATTTCCCAAAAGCTAGTTCTTAAACACTTGCAACACAGGAAAGATGGCTGGAAAAAAAAAATGAGCAAACACAAAACCATTAGTTATTAGCATGACAACTCGCCGATGATAATTCTATAGAGAGGACATTTGTACAGAGAACTGGGCAGGCAAAACACCTATACTTTGCATGGGGGGGGGGGGGGGGGAATTCTGTTTTTTGTCGGGTCGCCTTAGCGACCCGACGATAGAAACCACTGCTCTCAAATGGCGAAGGAGTCTATTTATATATCTGAAGGTAATTTCATTAAATTTTTATTTTAGGGCGCCTACGGGGCGCACCTATTAGCTTGGCTTGGAAACTGTTCGGCGGTCCGGGTAAGACAAGTGATGCGGCCCCTAGCGATTGCGTGCCTTACTTTTCCGTGTGTGCGAGACCGAAGACCCGACAAAAACGTTTTTTCTCGCTAGGTTCTATAGAGGTTCAGACCCAATTACTGATACATATTCAAAAACAAAACATAGTAACGGACCCTCTGATGCCAAAATCTCCATAGAACCCCTTCGTTTTCCGGAGATAAACGGCTTAGTACTAAATATAAAATCTTTCGCTGTCTGTGACTCAGACTACACACTTTCAGGACCGCCGTAGGAAACTTAGCCAAATTGGGGATTTCTACGTAATCCGAATATGTTACATAGAGGATGTTCCAAATATGGTCGAAAATATAGGAGGAGTTGCTCGAGATTACCCGATGACCTAAAAAATTAATTTTTCTTTCGGCATAGATTTAATCAAGAAGAAAGTTCTCCATTTTCCCTTGCGAAATTTAAGGAATATTTTTCAAAACACTCATGATGGATTCCTCCACGTAACACGCCATATTGGGTCATGTCAATTGTGACCTCGAGCGGTATTCCATCCCCTTGTGATCAATTGAGCAGATTACACGAAGATATAGAAAGTTTCCTATGTGAGGCCCAGCGGGTCTAGGCGCTAACCACTCCTCTGTATTATTTCCCCCATTGGTCCTGGGTTCGAAATCGGTCAGGAAGTTGATTTTTCATTGTTGTTTTTAGTTTGTTATCGTGTTTGAGCGGTTTGTTCCAGGAAAGATGGCCGTGTTTGTGCTTTTTTCTCCCTTGTTTCTTTTTTTGACAACCTACACAGCTTAAATTTGAATCACGGAAGTTGGGAATAAGTAGGCCAAAAAGAAAAATAATAATTGAAATACAAAATTAGACGGAAACAAAAGAAAATTAAATTTTAAAACATATTAAAATACAAAATACAAAATTCAAAAAGCAATTACAACAATTGCAACAATGAGTGAAAAAAAGAAAACGCTAAAGTACAAAATAAAAAAGGAAAAGACAAAATAACAAATAGATTTTAAAAGAAAAAACAATTATACTTAAAATTAATAAAATACCAAAAAATACTATAAAGCAAATTAAATTAATAAAAAAGTAATGAAAACAACAAAAGTACAATGGGAAACAAAAGAAAATAAATTTAAATATAAATTAAAATACAAAATAAAATTCAAAGAACTTAACTAATTGAACAATGAGTGAAAAATAGAAACGTTTTCTAATATGACAAATAAAAAGAAAAGACGGAAACAAATAAGAATTGAAAGAAAAACAATATAAATGAGTGAAAAAAAGAAAACGCTAATTACAAATAAAAAAGAAAAGGCCAAATAACAAATAAGGATTTTAAAAGAAAAAACAATATTAACTTCAAATATTAAAAATACATAAAATAATATAAGCAATTAAATTTAATAACAAAAGTTAATGACAAAAAGTACAAATGGAAACAAAAGAAATAAATTTAAATATAAATAAAAATACAAAATTAATAAAATCAAAAGAATTAACAATGAACAATGGTGAAAAAGAAAGCTAAATTACAAATAAAAAAGAAAAGACAAATAACAAATAAGATTTTAAAAGAAAAAAACAATATTAAAATTAAAATTAATTAAAAATACATAAAATAATATAAGCAAATTAAATAATACCAAAGTTAATGAACAAAAAAAAAAAAAAACATGAAAAATTTTTTGCGGGGAAAAAAAGCAAACTAAATTTAAAATATAAATATAAATACAAAATTAAAAAATTCAAAAGAAATTAACAATTGAACAATGAGTGGAAAAATAGAAAAACGCTAAATGACAAATATAAAAAAGAAAGACGGAAACAAATAAGATTTTAAAAGAAAAACCAATATTAAATGAGTGAAAAAGAACACCGCTAAATTACAAATAAAAAAAGAAAAGACAAATAACAATAAGATTTTAAAAGAAAAAAACAATATTACTTCAAATTAATTAAAAATACATAAAATAATATAATTCTTTTTATTTTTGGTTTGGATTTAATGAACAAAAATTTACAATGGAACAAAAGAAAAAATTTAATCTAAATTAAAAATACAAAATAAAATTCAAAGAATTAAACAATTGAACAATTTAAAAAAACAAAAAAACTAAAAAATCAATAAAATAACACAAATAAAAAAGAAAAGACGGAGAAAAACAAAAGATTTAAAAGAAACAATATTTAAATTAAAATTAATTAAAAAAACATAAACATAGATAAGAAGATTAAATAAAAACAAAAATATCATAAGGCCAATGGAATGGGATTGTTAGTTTCCGGTTGACTGTAGAAAAAGGAGGGTAACTATTATTATCATTATTCATTAATTTTCAAAATTAACTTAAAACTTAATAACTTGATTTGTTCATTTTGGTATAAGATGGTGTCTAAAACTGAATCATATACAACACAAAGACTTATACAGTTGGATACTTTTAAGTAATATTTCCTTCAAAAAAATCAACAATTTTCAAGATGAATTTGGTAAGCTCGATGCAGGGTATGATCAGGAGCATTGTTAGGGATATACTAAAATTTCATATTAACCACTAAGTAAACCTCCTCAGCCACAAAAGTATGTTAAAATGATCAGAACGACATGCCTGATATTATGAGAAGTTGAAAGTTATGATCTGTATTTAAGATTGCAAAAATATGACTTTGAACCAAAATAATGAAAGTTTGACAAAAATGAAAATTCGGGGTGGGCGTGTAACTGGAAACTAAAATATCCAATCCATTGGCCGAAAAACAAAAGTTAATAAACAACTAGAATTCGCGGTTCGGCTTTCGCGCTCGCTTTATTCAAAAAATAAGATGTGGCCGCACCATGACCGTTGACCCTGGCACGTGACCTTGATCTCATCAACATATGAGGGGTCGCAGGGTGAAACCGATGACAAAGTTTGGTCCAATGAACGTAAAGTTTCAATTTACATCAATTTCACTTTTAGCCCATTTTCAACTTGCCCTCACAGACCTTTGACTTTCAACATGACTTTGACCTCATCAACATATGAGGGATCCCATTGTGCACCTATGACAGAAGTTTGTTCCAATTGATTAAACTTTCAATTGAGGTCAATTTAAAAAAAACTTAACAATTTTGACACACACATCCACACAAACACACATACACACATACACACCTAACCATACACACGCACCCAACGGATTGCTAGTGGTCCTCCAGCTATAGTGCGGCCACAAATAAAGTTAAAAAATAATAACAAAATGCAACTAAAATACACAAAAATACACGTTGATAAAATATGAAAAGCAAGGAGTTTGTCAGGAAAGATGTGGCGTGGTTTAGTTAAAAAAACTAATTAAATAAAAAACAGCATAAAATACGAACAACGTAGTAAGTAATTAAAGTTTAAAGCAATAAGAAAATAATCAAAAATCTACGAACAAGAATACGAACAAAAATTAATGAAACAAAATAAGCCATTAAACTGAGCCAAAATAGACAAAGTATATAAAATCAAAAAAGTAATACAAATTAATTGAACGACATAATAATAAAACCCGAAGATTAAAAATGAAAAAAAATGGACAAAATACATTAAAAAAGAAATACGAAGAAGGAAAAAAATGTTTTTTAAACACTGATAAAAATAAAGATAGAAATGTGACCAAAAAAAGCGACCCAAATAAAATAAGATTTAAACAAATATAATAAAAAAAAAGAAAAAAAAAGTGTGAGAAAAGAAAATGATCAAAAACAAAAGATTACATCAATTTTATAAAAATAATTAAAATATAATGTTTTTTGTAAGTTATTTTTTTTTTCAGTTTTAATTTGGTGAAAAATGAGAAACTGAATTGGTGGGTTGTGTTGGTGGAAGGGGTGATTGGCAAACAACCTGGTAATATCTGGAACCCTGGCGTTGTCAGCACAAAACCAAACAACCCTACCTTGGTACCCACGCCGCAAACCACGAAAAGCCGAGGCGAAAACCGCGAAATTCTATTTGTTTTGGGGCATCGGGTATGCCCGATTAGGCGTAAAATGGAACAAGCTCCTTGCTTTTACCATTTTATGCAAATTAGGCTCTAATTATGCAAATTATTAATAAAGAGTCCTTGGTTCAACATTTATTTTATCTAAGGGCCCCATGGATCATAATTCAAAATAACACGTCAAATATGGTGAAACTTAAAACTAGGCATTCTTTTTTATACGATTTGTGTGGTCATAAAATCACCGATAGTCGCAGAAGAAAACAGCAGAGATCGCAAAATTTAGTGCAAATAGGCATTTTATGCAAAATATTACTTGATGGCAACATTTTATGTAATGATTGAAGTCTCACCGGTACTGGTACTCTAATTAAACTTTCACATTTGGTGAAAATTGAACAAGGCATTGATTTTTTCTGCAATTTTAATAGCGGTTTTATAAAAATCAAAGGTTGAACATAGGATACCCATTTGTTAATAAGGTCAAAAGCCTCAAACCAGTCAATGCTGCGTAACCACATTTATCCTTCTTCTTCCCCATCTCCTTTTCTTAGAGTACATCTCTATTCTTTTTCCCCTACTCATGCCTTCCCCTCCTGTAGATTCAGGTTTATGTTCTAGAGATCTGGCGAGATGGGAGAACGGGAGGGTGGTTTATTTCAGCTCCAGAGCACCCATCCCCACCATTCTATATCCTTCGGGGCGGAACACAGCCCTACCAACACCCAATCTCACTCCCCACCGTGCGGCCCAACTTCTTGCTCCCTCCCCAACACCTATTTTTTAAATTTTCCCCCAGGCACCTAGCAACCTCGAACTCCCATCTTCCTTTACAACCACGCTAATCCCCATCACGTCTGCCCTAAATTTAACCTTTTTCAAAAATTTCGTAAACTTACTCCCCCTTTTTATCACCCCCTATCTTTATCCTCGCTCCGATAGAGACCCCGACCCACAAATTCCTTTCACCATCCACCTACTCTTGTCTCTCTTTCTTTTCGCTCCACCCATGAGCCCTTCCTCTTTCTGACCTTTTTCTTATCGCCATCTGCCCATCACTCCCACCCGACCCCGACCCTTACGTACGATTCTCGGACTCGACCGCCCACCCCATATCCACCCCACCCACCAACCGTAGGGCTTACGCCCCAAACCCATCATCATCCGTTCTCTCTTCCCTTCCACTAAAGCTCCAATCTTCCCTCCGCCCCCCGTCTATATTCCCGTCTTCTCCGCCCCCCCCATCGCTAACTTGGACCTCCTCCCGCTCCGACCCATATCCCTCCCTAAAACCTTGTCCCCTCTGCCTCTCTTTATATCCCTCATAACAACCCTCCCTCATTTACTCGCCCTTTCCACATCCTATATTCTCGTCTCCCACCCCCCTGGCGAATTCCTCGTCCTCAGCTCGCCTTTTAGCTTCTCGCGATCCTTAGGCCCCCCGTTTTCGTCTATGTACCATGCCTCCAGCAGGGGGGAGCCCCGCCTTTCACTTACACTACATATCACCCCCCCTTCTACCCCGCTATTCCGCTTCTACCTCCCTTCTTTTTCTCTTTATGCCCTCTTGTGAAGTCACGTTGTAAAATAAGTGAAAATGTAACATTGACCTCATTGGAAAATATGAATCAATTAAAAACAAACTCCATTATGGTTTACAAGCCACATCCCTCATTTGTTTCTGAAGTCAAGGGTCATATCAAGGGCAAGGTCATGTTAAACCTATCATTGACCACAACCAACGGCAACTCTCCAATCCAACCCAGCAGAGTGTTCTGCCGGGTTGTCTCGAAAACAGGACCTCGAAACAACAGACATCAGACCTCGAAACATCAGACCCGGAAAAGTTAAATAACTTTCGGGTCTGATGTTTCGAGGTATGATGTTTCTAGACACCGGGGGGGACTGTCTAGAAACATCACCTGAAACAACAGCCCAGACCGGAGTGATTTTCGACAGTCGAAAAGAGAAAGGGACGAGGACGATGTGGCCGGGGGTGCGGGAGGAGTGTCCTCCCTTTACGGGGCAAACCTTGCAACGTTCGCCTTTTACTAAACACCTTTTCCCATGCATGCAATTTAGTAGAAACAATTTGAATTAAAAGTGGTATGGAAACTCATATTCATGGACAACCGTTTTAAAAAAACGGTGTGGGTCGGAAGGTATGTAAGTTTGGAGTATTTAGTTTCAAGACATGTTCTATGATAGACATAAGTAGATAGACCCGATTAAAATTGCAAGTAAGTAATAAAAAAAAAACTTAACTGGATTAGGTAGGCTAGGTTGAAATTTAAAATGGGGGACTTTTGGAACTAATTTATCTGAAAGCGGGCTTGTGGAACTGGAGTTTGAGTTAAAATGATTATTTGGTGAGCTGGCTAGCAAGTAGGAAATGGGGTTGTAGGGTGTATTTAAGCACGCACGTCCATTTGGTCCAAGTCGGGGTCCAAGTCCAGGGCAATCTCCCCTTGTCACGTCTGGAAGAATAGCAGGATTTGTTTTCTATTACTTTTTTTTATTATTTGTACTTACAAAATTCTCAACAAGACGGGTAACTAGTCATCAATTCCAGGGCCAGTCTCCCCATGTTTTAAGGAAGCGTGGGTCCGCCTCTTAGTACAGAGAATAAGAATTCCCTCCCATTTGAAGTCCCCTTCCCTGGGTCTATGTTTCGGGGTCTGATGTGTCTAGACACCAGGGGGGGGATGTCTAGAAACCATCAGACCTCGAAACATCAGACGCGGAAGTAACTCTTCGGTCTGAGGTCTTATGTTTCGAGGTTGAGTTTATGAATCCCCCCGGCTGTCTAGAAACATCAGACTCGAACATCAGACCGGAAGTAAAAATGTTGACTTCGGCAAAAAAAAATCACTCGGGTCTGAGGTCTGTTGGTTCGAGGTATGAGTTCTAGGACATCCCCCCGGGTTGTCTAGAAACATCAGACCTCGAACATCAGACCCGGAAGTGAATTTAATGCCGGTATGATGTTTCGAGGTCTGAGGTATGTTGTTTCGAGGTCTGATGTTCGATACCACCCGTTTTGCCAAACCAGTTGCTCATAAATAAACAAATCCCACTCCCTAAAATGCTGTTGAAAAATAAACCATGTCCACTTCTTATAAGGCAACAAAAAATAATAAACAACCAAGTAATTTCTTAGTATAGTTTCATTTGTGACACACTTAAACAATTTCGTTTACCTTGTATGGGCTACAAAAATTAAAGCTTTCCTAATGTCCTTCTATTCCTCTAATACGCTTAATTTGGTATTGGCTCTCCTATACAAAATTGCAACTGTCACCAACAACTAAAAAATGTTCATACTATATTCTTGGATTTCCTATAGATCTATTTTTTTTTTTTTTTTTTTTTAAAAAATCCAACTTTGTACTAAAAAAGTTGCAATAAATTCGCGAATTCAATTGATATTGGTCTTACAGTTCCTTTCTACAAAATGATTCCCAACCCACATAGAACAACCCAAACAAGACCCACTCCTCGGGGCGCCCCTTTCCTTTAAAAAGGAAAGGGGAATTTTTATATGAACATGATCTACGTACAAGTAATTTGGAGTTGTTAGTGTGGGGTGTGTAATGCGATGCACTTTCAGACAAGAATAACATATTGCAGTGTGTTTTAAATGGCCTTAAAAGCATTTCTTTGATTTTAGTCTCTGGCCAGACTGGCTGGGAAATGAGGAGTTTGGTTAAAATGTGCAGGGATAGGATAAGGGTGTGAGTAATGAATAGGAGAGTTATAAGTAAGAAAAGATCAGGCACGTAGAGTTAAAACTACGGTGAGCAAGAGGTATATGACAAGGTTGATGAAAAGCCAGTTGAAAGGCACAAAATTGGAAGGGATATTATTTAAGACGAAAAATTTAGGTAACATCTTTATTTGAAATGACAGGAAGGGGTAACCTACATTATATTCAAGCTTATAAATGGTGGGGATTGGACAGAAGGTGTAATCTACGTCAAATTAAAGCTTAGAAGTGGGGATTCCAGTTTTTTAAACCATTGTGCGCCCAATGGGCGTTTTTGCTATTTTATTTATTTGAAATGACGGGAGAGTTCTACATCCATCAATTAAAGCTCGTAAACTAGGGATGCAGGATTTACATATTTTGCCACCCAATGGGCGCCTTTTTCTATTTCTGTAGTTGAAATGACAGGAAGGAGTTTTGTATGTACCCTACGTTAAATTAAAGTTATAACTTGGGATTCAGTTTTAACACATTTGCGCCGCAATGGGCGTTTTTCTATTTCTTTATTTGAAAGACATGAAGGTTACCTAAGTTTAAATTAAAGCTTTATAACTTGGGGATTCAGTTTCACAACTTTTGCGACCAATTGGGCGTTTTTTCATTTTCTTATTTGAAAAAAATTGACAGGAGAGTGTTATTAAACCAATTAAAGCTCGTAAAATAGGGAAGCAGGTTTATAATTATTTTGCACCCAATTGGGGCCTTTCTATTTCTTATTGTGAAAATGACATTGAAGGGTAACCTACGTTAAAATTAAAATTATAACCTGGGGATTCAGTTTTAAACACATTTTGGCCCAATTGGGGTTTTTCTATTTCTTTATTTTGAAATGACAGGAGAGTTTTACGTACTTTAAATTAAAGCTCGTAACTTAGGGAGGCAGTTTACAATTTTGCACCCCAATTGGGGTTTGCCGTTCTATTTTCTTATTGAAATGACAGGAAGGTGTAACCTACGTAAAAATGTAAAGCTTTATAAACCTTGGGGATTCAGTTTTAACACATTTGACGCCCAATGGGCATTTCTATGTTATTATTTTGAATAAGGAGGGAGAGGTTTACGGACATAAAACTAAATCTCGTCAACCTAGGGATGCCAGTTTTTACAATTTGCGCCCCCAATTTTAACACATTTGCGCCCAATTGGGCACGTTTTTTCTATTTCTTATTTGAAATGACAGGCGAATGTTCCGAAATTACAAAATAAAGCTTAATAAACTTGGGAGGATTTTTTTCTTATTTTGCGCCCAATTCGGTTTTTTTTTTTTTTTTTTTTTTTTTTTTTTTTTAATTACATTAAATTAAAGCTTCACTATGTTGAGGTCAAAGGCTCACATACCAAGGTAAAAGGTCAATGGGAGATCAAGTGGTAAACAAGGTGATTGGTCTAATGCAATCTTATACTCATATCAAACATCTACTTTAAATAGTTATATTTCCTTTTCTATTGACAGTTTCTGTAATTAAAGGTGGTGTTGGGCCGAATTATGTGTAGTGTGTTCTCTAATTGATAGGAGAGCCTGGCACTTGCACATTACACCCCATCAAGTACCGTGGAGAAACAAACTTGCGGTTTTGATGGTAACCAGAATAAATGCTATGTTGACACCAAAGCCCTATTCAATACTGTGCTAATAAAGTGTTTAACCACTACAACGGCAGTTTTTTTGTTTATATCTTAGGTTTAAATGGATTCGAGGGCTCCAAATTTCAGTGACAGACAATGAGAACAATAACGGCCCATTTCTATTGATATCAAAATCGATAATACTTCCGGGAGATAGAATCAGGGGGGTCCCAAAGGCCGGAAAATGCGAGGATCACGCGAAGCGACACTTAAGGAGCACCCATTCAATCAGGACAACGAACATAGAAAGAGTGCACATATACTCGCCAGAGCGTTAAAGGCTTTTTAATGTTGTTCTTATTCTGGTACACTAGCGCACACGAGGGTGATGCCGCGGGACTAAGGACGAACCAACACAGTTTTTTTTTAAATACTGTTGCCTGCGAACTTTTGTTTTCGAATTCATAATACTAACTTTCTTATCAAGCATAAAGCTAATGCTACCAGCTGCATTTGTGGACCCAATTTAGATCAGGAAGACAAAGAATATCTGAGACAAAGTAATTTACATGTTTTATGTGGTCTGTCACAGAAACTTACTGTAATATTTTGCTGCCCGAAACAAAGAGGGCGCCTGAATTCAACAAGTGACGTCATAGGTCAGCATATTCTATCCAAAGACCAACATCATATGGGACAATCCTCTAGGTTTACTATTATGAGATTCCGTCGGCTGTTCGCATTCTGTTAGGACCCTTATTACTGAGCTACCAAGGCTCATCACGGAATGGGAGTTTCAAAGTGGCAGTTACCAGAGGCGTTAAATTTTCCGTTTCAGAAAACGCATAGGGGG
The DNA here is from genome assembly GCA_023653785.1 of Ophioderma brevispina. NCBI lineage: Eukaryota > Metazoa > Echinodermata > Ophiuroidea > Amphilepidida > Ophiodermatidae > Ophioderma > Ophioderma brevispina. Next base: position 9,262 of record JAMKCH010082520.1, on the reverse strand, counting down.
GCCGATGGGGGGTTGATGAAAATTTATGAATGAAAATGGGGTTTGCTGAAAAGCTCCATTATAGCCTTTGTGCGTGACGAGAAAAGACGCTGAAATTTGTCATTAGCAGCTAGAAATCACTAAATATATAATTGTATTAGAACATTAAATGTGTCGAAAACGAAATGCGCGCGGAAATTACCATTTTTAACTATTATGGTAAAATATGAGGTTATTTGGGTCAAAAACCATTGAAAGGGCCAGGGGGGGGCGGGTCAAGATAAGCGTAAGTTTTGTTTGCCGTTCCCAGAGGGTTTAGCACAAATATCTAAAGTGAACAATATGTTTAATATCAATATTTTTCCACTCAAAAATCCGTTGGAGTTGAGAAGATCAACTCCAGTGTAAGTATTTTTTTGTATGAATAACGGTACAAACGGGATCCATTTGCACGAGGCTGGTTTGACATCATGTTCAATCGCGGGTCACCGCTTTTATAGCTACGGACCATGTACCAGGCCCTTGGTACAGTTGCCTATGCACCACCGTGGAATGATTTCGTTGACATGCAGGTAGCAATCTCTCATGTCGGTCTTTAAAAACGATTTGATGATAGTTTTGCAGCACAATATGCACCACCGACAAGGCAAGGCATTTAGATCGGTCGCGACTCCGTACGGGAATACCCACTCGCCACTCACTGATTATTTCATAAACGCGCACAGTGAATCATGTTCAGGCTCGTCCATGACTCGTTCGGCAGTTTTGCGTATGGATGAAGCTTGGCGCCACCGCCTGTGAAGGGGCATTAACATTGGGGATGATCGATTGACCAATTCCACCCCTCATCAAACTATTGGGAGGATACCCCCCATCCCCCGGGAGAGTAAGTTACGCATATGGCAGTTCCCTTCAGCGGTGGGGTCACAGGGAGGAAACACGGGCCACCCTCACCAAAAATACAAATAGTGCATATGTTAAAACTCTCAAAGCCCTCTGGCGGGGGCCTATATGGTGGATTAATTCTCAAAGAGAATGGAACTTATGACAGCACAGGCAGAGTGTTACAGTGCTGTAAAGAAACAAATTATATTGATTCTGTTATAAGTTCACTTTTTAATAGTTCGTAGCCAAACCAGAAAGGACATGAGACCACAGTGTTAGCTGGAAAAATGAAATCTATTCTATAGTTTTCAAGTACAAAATCGCTTATAATCATTATTTTGCTTTTGAATGAATAAGTCGCGATCGCAACATAGCGCCACTAGCGTGCAACCCTTAATTTGGTGGGGGCGGAGTTGGCAGAAGCAGACTAATTTTTGAACAAACATATGGCTCTGGTTTTTTAACACATACCAAAAGCTTACTAAGGACCTTTGAGGCCCCACCCAAAAATGGTATCCAGCAAGCTGAATTTTTGTGATGTATATAAGATAGACCTGCAACAGGCAAATGTGTTTGATGGAATTTTGTCACTAGCAAATAGTACAAATTTGAATTATCTGCCATTGCACAAAGAACAACATGTGAATTTCATAATAGCAATCTGTACCAATGTTATATTTTTTCAGACTATAGTAGACTCCCACATGGTCCTTGTTCTATGATTTAGTCAATCTAAAAATGATTGTTCGGAAGTTACAGTTCCGTCAACAATTTCACACCAACTTTAGCCGAGAATTGCCTTAAAGTGAGTGCACATAGGTTGTTTAATTGCTTAGCATGATACAAATAGTTTAATCACTACAAACAATAATATACGAAACAAATACATTCTGAATCGCATTATTTTTAAAAAAATCTATGCACTATAAAAAAATAAAAAAGAGAATTTCCGTCAACATTTTGTAACATCAGCAACATTACATTCTGTGGCCTAGGCGAAAGCCACTTGACCTCATAATTTGATTTGTATTTAAATAAAGTGCCTCTAATACCACTTGCCACAGATCCAGGCAAACAATTCCCCATCGTTGTTTTTTTGTTTTTGATGCTGTTACATTTTTCCGTCAACATTAACATCCGCAACCACAACAGCAATTGTTTTCTATATAGAAGTAAACTCAAGAGAAAACTCCGTTATTTACACATGTTAAAATATAAGAGCAAACTCTTTGTAACTTATATGTTTACTTATTACTATTTTAAATATTAGTTTGCACAATGTGTTGCAGAGTTACTTGACGTCAATGTTGACGGAAAAAATACGCTATTTGATGCTGTTTCCTTTATTAATCTATCAGAATTGGAAAAATATTGTAATTATTAATTGTAACCTATTTGCATTAATGTCGGGACTCTAAAACAACAATCTTATAGTGATTTAGTGAAAAAAATATTTTATGCATTGTATTTGTAATTTTAACCATTAAATAATAATATGTCATTAATTTGCTTATGATAGAGGTATATGCGACATTTATGCATTTGTCAAGTTCAATCCCGTCCCTGGGGGTCCCGGGACCTAGCGGGGTAGGTATATGCCGGGAAATAGCCGGGCATGTACAAAAAATGGAGTGCCCCGCAAGCCGGGATGGTAGCCGGGACTTGGCAGGGAATGTACATTAGCTTGTCACCGCCCTTGCGGGACAATCATTGATGATTGTAGCTGCAGGCCTACAAAAAATGTTCAGTCATTTCTGGGACTTAATAGTGAATGGACAAAATTTTCTGTCAAATATGGGCGCGAAGGAGAGCGTTAGTCCGTACGGCCGGGGTCCGCCGGGGTTGAGGGGCCCTGGAAGCAAAGTGTCCACGGGGAAAAAATGTTTTTTCCCGGCAAGGTAATCAAGATTTGCCGCGAGTAATATGGCTGCGAATCAAGCCATCGCGCCGCGTTAGCGGCGCCAGGGGGGGGGGTGTCTGGGGAGGATGTGCCCCCCTCAGAAGCTGAAGATTTTTTAAAAAAATCAAGTTGCAATGCAGCTATTTGGTGCGTTTTTTCCACTTTCACTGCTTTTGCTACGCGATATGGTGGTTATATATTGTGCCCAACAACCGGCCCAAATTTACCGACATACCACACAAAATATACGTAGAAAGAAAGCTAAGATTAAGACACATAATCTCAAGTTCTGGAGGCTTTTCGATTGACTTGAAATTGAAAATATACGGTTTTCAAGCCGGCCCCTGATGTATTTGCAATGGGAAATCTGGGCAGTTACCACTACCACAGTGTACAGCGATCGGCCATCGATCGTTACTGTACCAAATTTTTATTGAGCACGTGTCGGGCTGCCGGTTTTCAATGAGCTTGCGTGATTGTTATGAAAGTACTATCAGACATGGCGGCCAAGCTTCATTAAATTTTGAAGCACAATAGGCCAAAAGCACAAAAGATTCGGTATTGTAGAGAGCTCTGTGACTGACTGAAAGTAGTATAAGCAATCTACTGGGTCATTCCATGCCAAAACACCAAGGTGTGGAACCCCACCCTCTCAGATTTTGTGAAATTGCAGTCAAGGTACAGTTCATGGGGCTACAGAGAGGCAAAAGGAAAAATTCAAATTCCATTCCGTTTTGAAGTTATGGGCTCTCAAAGTTTTAGACGCGGACTATAAAAATTGTGATTCAGATTAAAAAAACTTTATTAATGCTATTGTATAATAAGTAGTTGCCATTGTTGCATCAATAGAACAAGCAAAGTGAGAGTTCTTTGTATCCCCCTAGAAAAATAGGCCCTCAAATATTTGCCATGGTGCGAAATGGACTAAATGTGACCACACAGAGGGCGCTTATTTGACGCGTACACCTGATAGAAGTGCTAGCATTGAAAAAATATTAGCATACACTATAACAATCATTGTGATATTATTAAGTTTTGTTTTTGTATTTTTGATGTCTTCAGGAAAAACAGTGAAGCAAAGTTTGAGCCAAGGTTTGGTTTAAAAAGTTGCAGATTCAGAACCTTTACCAGAAAAAAAGTGCAAAATTTGACTAAGTTCTAGGGAAATTTTGAATGGGTCAGTAACATGTCATGTCGAATCTGTTTGGGACATGTGTTTGGATGATACTGAATAACATCTAAAGTGGTCGTAGTGATGAAAAAAAAATCCCAAATTACTTAGTCAAATTTTGCAATTTTATAGTGAAAGGTTTTTGAAGGCAGCAACTTTAAACCAAACTGAGCTAATTTTGCTTGATATGTAATACACATTTTTTCACGAAGACATCCAAAAAATTACAAACAAACTTCTATCACAGTGATTGTTATAGTGTATGCTAATATTTTGTCAATGCTAGAACTTCATATCAGGTGTACGCGTCAAAATAAGCGCCCTCTATGTTTGTCCCATTTAGGCCATTTTGCCACCATGGCAACTATTTGCGGGCCTATTTTCCAAGGGGGAGGATGCAAAGAAATCTACTCTTTGTTGTGAGCAAAAAGTGGCAACTAATGATTATATGAATAGCATTAATAAAAGTTTTTTTAATCCTGAATCACAATTTTATAGTACGAGTCGTAAAACTTTGAGAGCCAATAAACTTCAAAACGGAATGGAATTTGAATTTTTCCTTTTGACCTCATCTGTAGCACCATGAAAGTACCCCTTGACTGCAATGTCAACAAAATTCCTGACGAGGGTGGGTTTCCACACCTTGGTGTTTTGGCAATGGGAATGACCCAACTACGATATCAACTCGGGGAAAGCTATTTAAGAACAGCCGTTACATTTGCACAAAGATACGTGTCGTCATTACCATATCACTCGCCTTCCGACCTACGGATGTTATAACATGCGCTGAGTGGCTGGATCTGATGTACGGCCCCCACACGGCCCAGGAAGACGGAAAGTCTGAGTGCTGATGATGTGTGCATATTTAATTAGCCAGCCTTATGACGTAGCATCGTGCAAATTTAAAGCTGTTTGTTTGGCGGCTCGTCCGGGTGCTCGTCGGAGCTCATAAGAGATTGTGTGTAAAAAACTACCAGATAGAAATGTGAATTTTTCAAAGTTTAGACCAGTTGAGGGATCTTCTCGTAAGAAAAAAAAATTTTGATGCAAAACAACAATCCATAGAACCCCCTTGTTTTTCGGACATATGATACTTGAGATTTAGTTTCATTCACAGCAATTTCTACGGGGGATGCAAAGCTTAGTCTCTCACGAAGAGTGGCCAATTTAGATAATATCTTTAGAAGTCTGTGACACAGACTCAACGTGGGAACATTTTCCGTGGGAAATACTTACCACACCGCCGTGGATGCTCAACAACACGTGCGCTGTGATGAGCAGCATGAGATACTAAGGCGATGGGGGGGTCGCCGGGTCGGCTTACTTGCGCTGAATTTGTGGGTGATTTGGCTAGAGACGTAAGTATGTTTCATCTTAAATTTTAACAAGAAATAAAAACACTTGTACACATTTCCTACTTTTAATTATTCAAATTGATGGTTGTATGTGGAGTATTTGTTTGAAATTGTTTCCCTCGATTATTTCACGATATTTTCCGGGAATGTATCCATTTTTCCTTGATTCTTTCCGTATTTATGATTTTTTTTTTTGCGTTCCCTAAAATTTCCCGCGAGTCGGCATGATTTCCCGGCAATGAGCTCCGTTCTTCCCGGTTTTTTCCCGCCGTGACCAAGTGTATTTGTATGTACTTGGTTTGCAATTGAGCCTGTTTTTGAACCGTTTTTGTGGTAAATTAAAGTAGTAAACAGAGGAGATTTTTTTAGGATATGAAATTTCTACGCAAATTCACTGGATTGGGTGTAGACAGGGGCGGATCCAAGATTTTCATGATGGGGGCGGCCAATTTTACTGGCTCGCTGCGCTCGCTGGTATCGCGGTTGGTAGACCCACATTTTTTTAAAGTAGGTTCGAAATTCTTATGACAGGGGGCCGGGGGAGGAAGCGAAAACAAGGTACATACTGCGGTCACTGGGCGCCCACAAAGCTATAATACACGGCGACCTGACGCCCTGTACCGTCATTATTAGAGATCTAAAGGGCTTGCCCTGTGCGTGTGTGCTTAAAAAAAAAAAAAAGCTTTTTTATTGATCTACAGTGCACCCAGCGCATCTATTCGGCGCCCTGTGCTCTTGCAAAAAAATAGAGAGGGCGCGCGCCAGGGGCACCCCTCTAAATCCGCCCCTGGTAGATACCTACCGCGAAAGTTTTGAAAAGGTTTATTGGACAAACAGGTGCAAAAGAAAACCGCAAACCTGTTTTGAACGTGGCCTGCGATCGTAATCGTTCCCCATAGAAACCATGCTTTGACTTTCTGTCGGAACGACAGAAACTACTAAATCGTCATCCTTATTACATAAAGACAACGCGTATTCGGCTTATTCATCAAGGTGTGATCTAATACATTGGTACAGACATCCAATATATGTAAAAAACCTAGGTCAGAAAAATTGGGGCGCTTCTTCTGGAAATGGCCCATTTCACAGTAATGCCAACTTTGAGTTTTCACTTCTTAAAACCTATAGGATTTTTAAAGGACGGTGATACAGAGTCACTTTATGTGTTTCTTTACTACATCTCTACGGACCACCTCCCATAAGCTAAACCAAATTATTTGTGCTGTATTTCAGGAGACAGCCCACACAAAATGGTCACAATTTAACCAATATGGCATCAACCAAAAAAACTGCCCTTTTGTTTCAGCTGCCATTTTAGATATGTAGAGCTTCGTCCAATTGTTACTTTTGAGTTCTGCTGCGCAATTGTGACACTTATACCATGTGAAAATAAAGTGTAGCAGAGTGCTCAAAAAATATATGGAGCAATCAAAAATTGAGTGTTGGACGTGACATTTTCCGTTCACATGAATACCATTTTATTTCATTTACACCGATACTCCTGTGTTGGATATCTGTGGTATTTTATTGTATCAATTACAAAGAGTAGCCTTCATATAATGCCACACACATTTATGACTGGTCCTATAATTCAGATATGGTTAATCGAAATCTTCCCCAATTTTCCGTTCACAATTTTGTCACGTCCCAACACTTTTTGCATTAGCCCTGTTGTCTTTTATGACGTAACTCTATGTTTGTGTTACTGTTATTCTCTGAGAGCACTTCCACTGTACTAAGTAAAATTGTACTAAAAGTTTTGACACCAACTGTAAAATGGCTTGGCACCATCACATTAAATTTTCGTTTCACACAGTCCCGTCAACAATTTTGTCACGTCCACCACATGACTTCATATCTTAAAATGAGGAGGTCCTTCAACTTTGATTTTAATAGTATGTTTCAGTTATTGCAATGGTTTTGTGAACTACCAACTTCTTTGAGGTGTGATCATTTGGCAATTTCAAAAAAATTGCCCTGTTCACATTTGCAATTTGTCACTTCCAACACCAGCTTCATCAGCAACAGGCAAATTTAACCGGTGGTTTGGAATATTTGAAGAGCATGAGGATGAAACAAGCATTCACTAGGTAACTTAGTAAGTGGTCCATCTTTACAAAGCTACAAGTTAGTTTTTGTTATACTTAATGTCAAAAGATAAGATTTTAAGTCAAAATTCCGTTCACATGTTCACGTCCAACACTTTGGACATAAAGCTAATTATCTGCTAACTCAATGGGCAAGATTTACTTGCATTTGGTACAAATGTTCTCCAAACTACACTAATCAGCCATGAAAAATCACTCTGCTCTGTTAGTTTTTTGATTTAAAAATAAAACTTTTTTATGTCAAGACCGGTTTTTGGGATAAAATAGAAGCAAAAAATGTCATAAAATTTGGAAAATTTTACTTTTTTTATTTCTTTCATATTTTCAGTTGGAATTGCCTGAAGGTACAATTACTGTATAATAAAGACATGTAATTTCTTTTGGCACTTAAGCTAATTTCCATTAAAACTATTTGCTTTTTTACAGAAATGGCTCAATTCCAAATTCTGATGAAAAAAGTAATAAAGGAGAAAGATTAAGGTGTGCTTTCTATATTTCCTTGAAATTTTATCTTACCACATTTGAAAACATAAACAAGCTTGGCACTAGTTTGAGAAAATGACACCCCAGTTACAAAAAGTTGGCAATTACTGTGAAACTGGCAAATCTCATGTCTCTTTAAGCCCATAATTTCATAAATATAAGAAATATTTACTATATAATAATGCCATGATTCAATGCTAAGTAGTTAAAAATGTCAGTGGAACTTAGACTACAAAAAGGGTATACATAATGTAAAGCATTCAGTCAACATTATAGCGGCATATTGTTGATAACATTTTAAAGTGTAATTTTATTATAAAAAGACGAATTAATTTTCTTTGTAAACTAGCCACAAGACCAAAGAAAACTAAACTTGTCTTCTGCCTGTTATTTTTTTTAATTTTTTAGGTTTTTTCTTTTTTTAACATTTAAAGTTAATAATCAAACTGTCTCAGCCTAACTTGGTTTTCTGCAGCTCCCCCTCCCCTCGCCAAAAATAACATAAAATACTCTCAAATTTACACCCCCCCCCCACCAGTTCGTGCACCACATGCATTCTAAAATACACCCCTAGTATCAGCAGTGCTTTTGTCTGCAGGGTGAGCCACAGCCCTGAGAGGTGAACCTTCAGGTCAAGTGGTATTATGCTTTTGTTAGTTACATGGTTTCCTGACAGCTCCACATTAGTGATTTAATATAGGCTAAGTAGGGACATGAAACTCTTTACTGCTATATGCATTTCATCATGGAGTTACTGAATTCATGGATCTTTTTACATTTTAACAATAACCTATGCACATAAACATGAATTAAGAATAACAATTTGAAAATAAATGCTCAATATGTATGATTTATTTTTAACACCTCTTAGGTACACAAAGGCGCATTTTATAATACCTGCCACAAGTTTTGATCGAGATCTCGATCATTTGAGCACAGTAAGTGTTAAAACAAAGTGGGTGTTTGGATTCATCATTTTGTTGGGACGATTGGAAAACTTTGATAAAATTTTCAACTTACTCACTTCAAGGTTAATGATGAAAATAATTCTCTGGTTCTCGACGGACCACCAAGAAAGAACTTTTTGGAAGTATATAATAGGTCTTAAACAATTTTATGTTTTTGCAGTCTCGATTAATGATCAATTTTCTGCTTTATACAGTTGTTGAAATGACCGCGAGGAGGGAAAATTATATACCTGCTTTGCTGTTCTACTTTTGAAATGAAAAAAAGGCCAACCTTTGTTAGACCATGTTGCTTCACCCTAGCACAACTAATCTCACTAAAACTCACTGTGTAAAGTCGAGGGGGAAAAATGCACTAGAGTCCAGAAAGTACGAGACGTCTCAACCCGAGACTGACATATGTCACAAAATCGCTG
>JAMKCH010082519.1:0-10906 GCA_023653785.1 Ophioderma brevispina | reverse complement strand
TAGTAGTTTATACGCCTCCTGTCTCTGCTAAATGGTTCTTTTTTTTTAAACATGTTTACAAGCAGATTGGATGGAATTTCTAACGAAGTCCAAACTTGTCAATGTGAAAGATTCATTTTAAAAGACACTGGCAATTTGAAAAATAGTGCCGCCCTAAAAGATTTTTCAAAATCGATATTTTTGCATGGTTTTGTAAAGCTTTTATATCAAAGCCATCACACGAAATAATTAGACCAAATCAGGGCTTTTTTTCCTTATGGGTAAACGGAACGATTTGGTAATTAGAGTCGCCGGCGACGCGAAATTAAGCAGACAACGAAATGGCGTTTTTAACACAAGAACACGCACGCCGTAGCTTTTCTCGAAGTATGTACACTGTTTGAACGGTCTATAACCTATGTGGATTTAATATTAGTAAGTACGAGTCAAAAATATTCAGTGTTTTGTAATATACACATTGGTTGATTAAAGTTATGAAAACTTAAAAATTGGCCTCAAAGACAGGGATGTCTTTATCCTCATATCAATGTCACTTAATATGATTGGGGTATGTTATTTATATGTAATATAGTCTGTTCTTCCAATGGCCTACATATCATTTGAGAGCAAATTGAAGAAATTTATATTTTTGAAAAATGGGCCATTGCCGGCTTTAAACCCAAATATGGCTGGGGCGTTGGGCACAATTTGCCAGTTTCATGTCGGCAAACGTGCAACCAATTTCGCAATCGCGATTGTTATTTCAGTGAAAATACTAGTATGTAGGGATATTTGGGTATTTTAGGAAACATGTAAAAAAAAAATTGAGGAGGAGCATTATTAGAGGGGGCAGTTGTATAATATTATAGGCATACACGGTTCTACAGATCGTGGCCGGTGTCAGTATTTTGTCCCCCAAAGAGCAGACGAGATATGGGCGGCAAAGGCTCATCAATAAAAGCAACTCACACAAAATATAAAAAAATTGCTGCCAATACAGAGTGCCACACAAACCATTTTTGGTGCTTTGATATGGGTGGATTAGGATTTCGTGGCCACCCTCCCATGCCCATAAAAACTAAGTTAGTACAAAAGTTTTTAGAATCTGACTAGATCTGTTTGTGGAGATGGTTGGAGTAGTTTGGAGTAACTTATGTCCGATTTAGGTGTGTAAATTCTACCAATTACCTGTAAATGTTAATTGTAATGGGCCTCGGGGGTACAGGGATGTTCAATTTACCGCTAACTCCTGGCATACGCTCTCTCGGGAACAATTCAGACTGAACAATCGGGCAGGATAACAAATTTAAACATCATGAGAAATACCGGATTAACATAAGACTACAGGATTAACATAATAAAGGAATACAAGATAATATAGGACTACAGGATTAAGATCATAATAGGATTTACAATCAGGGTACTCTTGGCAAAACACTACAATGTGACCCATAAAATAAGGTAGTGTAATTAATTACTATCAAAAGCCACTACCTACAGATACAAAGAAAGAAACCATGTAAAATTGCTTGATGACTAACAAAAATATGAAATTGTTTTTTGATTTAATTATTGCTTAAAATTCAAAATCGAACAAAGAAGTACCTGGAAGTCGATGTTGATTGGAGTTCTATGAGCCCTCGGAGCGTTAGCAGAGAGGAGTCACATTGAGATAACGTGCGGGCATGCGCCACAAACGTCAGCTTCAACAAATGTGTCGGAACCTTAATAATCCTCATACCAGAAAGGTAAGGTCCACTGATTCAAAAATTTTAGATTTTTTCCTTTCATAATTACCCAGAAATCCACCTAGGGCGGGATGGTGGGCATGTGCTCCTCTCTGCAGCTCCGAGGGCTTCATAGAACTCCAATCAAACATCGACTTCAGGTATAAGTCTTGTTCGATTTTGGAAGTTATTGGCGCCCTCTGGAGCCTTAAAGCAGCAGCGGAGTCATGAGACTTCAAAAGCAAAGGTACGACACAGACCCTCTATCAGCAATCAAAAACCCATGCATACTTATTTGAATTCAAATCTTTGAATGTTTTATTTCTAGATAGGGTCCTCTGATCATAATGTAAAGCGATCAACAAAAGCTTTAAAAAAGCTTCTAGGTAACAATTTTTCTTACTCTACAATTTGGATTATGACAAACAGCATTTTCAATGTGCTGATAAACAAAAGCATGTATTTTACCTAAGGCATCAAATTTATTTTAAGTTTGGATTAAATTTACCCCAAGACCTTCTCAACCACTTTGTGCTCGTGCTTATGGCTTGTTGTAAAATCGAGCAAAAGTTTTTGCATGTTTGACCTACGGCCATTTCAAATAGCACATGTTTGCCACCTGCTGGAATGCTTAGATTTGTTAGAAGCTGAGCGAGACTATGTGGCCTGAAATCTGAAACATTGATGCCTGCTTTGCCCCATCAACGTCTTGATCCATCTGCTGATTGTTTTTTTCCCGGCAAGCCACTTGGTGTGTGTGGTTTAGGTCACTTATGAAAGAAATGGATTTACCTTTTTGAGAGTATGAGTTCTTTTGATTACTATGTTAGATGATGTGTACACACAGTCCTGTATCTACATAGGCCTTTTAGCTTTTGGTGCTGTCGGGATGTATCCTGGACGAGACTGTTTGAGTTCTGCCACTCCTAGGGTGCCAAACTTATTGCGGATTTTACGACTACCAGGTTTTTCATGTCTAGTTTTGTTAGTGTTTGCGCTCTAGCTGCCAGAACTATGGCACAAGTGTGACAGTTTTCATTTTCAGTGTGAGTTCTTTCAGTGTGAGGGTTCTCACTGGACGACATACTCCGGATTCTTTTTTTTTTTTTCATTTAATAATAATCAACATCCCAGGTTTATGTATAATCGTGGTATTGAGGGGTCTAGGTGAAATACCCCTTCATAAATTTATAAACATAGGATGAGCCACCCAACGGTTTTGGTGCCCTTTCCAACTACAAATTGAGAAGAAAGAAAGCGCACAACGGCGAATTTGGAACTATAACTATCCTTGCTCCAAAACTCTGTAAGGAATTCAATTGACTAAAGCTACAGTTGGCCTAATGAATCACTAGGTCTCTCAGAGGCAAAAATAGTCTCCATTTCTGATGGGTGGGTTGATTGTTTCTGTGTTCTTGGTTTCCAAGCATGAGTCGATAATTTCGGTAGCCCGTACAGAAAGTTGTTGTTGTTGTCGGATTCCTTGATAAGCATGATAATATGCAGTCTGAGTTTTGCGCATGGGGTTTTGTGTGTATGTTAGTTTGTGTTTGTCGGTCTGAGAGGACAGCAAGTGTCTTCTTGGCAACAGATTGGGCTTCTGGCTCAACAATCCTAGGAACGTGCTGAACCAACTTTGGGTAGGCCACATCGGAACCACCATTACCACTTTGGCTTCCTCGTTCTTCTTTCTGAAGACATCTCCCTATTAGGCTGAAAGGTGGAAAGAGGATTAGCATAAGAATTAGCCCATGATTGGGAGGAGGAGAAGAAAGCGTCAACATATTCTGCATAGGGTTAGACACCAGGACACATAGAGCGTGCATTTGGCGTTTAATCGGAGGTAAATAAATCTATTTCCAATTCTCCAAATTCTCTGACTATTTCTGCAAACACCCGCTACATAAATGACCATCTGTTCTGTCATTATTAAAGTGTCTGCTCTCGAAATCTGCTCCAACATTAGTTATTTCTGAGGATGTGTGCTGGTGTAACCCAAATATTCTATCTGACACCAATGCCAATTTGTTTTGCGAGAAAGTTCAAGTCTGAATGTATACCCCCATGTTTAACATAGGCTACAGCTGTTGTATACCAACAATAATCTAACATGTTTGTTCACTATTCTATCACTGAAAGCCTGTAGGGCCCTTAAAAGCACCTAGTAATTCCAATATAGGTAATGTGTTTTGATTCTTCCTCCTCTGACCAACGGCCCCCGGTTTTTTCCAACTCACATGTAAAACCCCAACCAAGCATGAGGCAGCATTACATATCAAATATCTTGAACTGTGTGTAAATAAGTAAAACAGCAGAGGGGAGGAGAGACTATGAAAGGTGTCTCTTTTGAATTGCTCAAATTATTAAACCACCATGCTAATTCTTCTTTCATCTCAGCATGTAATAGTAGTAATATGCAAGGTGCATTCACAATCCATTTGTCTGAATTAGGGCGTCACTTTGGCAAATTCCAATGTCCTTATAGGCAATGGCCCAAAATCTATGATGGGAAACATATATGTCGAACCAATGACTTTGGCCACATTTCGAATGTTCGTAATTTTTTGCAAGCATAGCTTTTACCATGTCCAATAATTTCTGTAATCTTGTCCTGTGGTAAAGTAACCATCATGGTTTCTGAATCAATAAGAAATCTAAGTGCTTTATTTCCTCGTTGGTGTCAGAAACACAATTTTCAAGTTATTCAAATCCCAAATGGGCATGTAGTTTTTACCGAGATTTCTAATTCGGTAGAAGAATTAGCAATCAGGACAAGTCATCATGAACTGTAAATAACATTGTCCTGTGCAGCAACGAGCCAATACAGGCTTCATTAATTTGTAAAATAGCAGTTGCACTGACTAAACCATTGGTAGGATGGGGTGTTTGGTTATACAACTTTCCAGCCCAAGTAAAAATCTCAAAAATTTTCTGTATTTCTCATCTACTGGTACTGAATAGGATGCATCTTTAAATCAATTGATGCCATCACACAATCCTTAGTGACTAATTTTAGTGGTGCTCAAGGTTTCTTTTAAAACTGGTGGGATATACCACATATGATTTAAATCCTACAGATTTAAAAATCATACGGAATGTACCCATTTTTCTTTGGCCTCAAGAAAATGTTTGACACAATTCACCATCTTCTGGGTTGTTCCTGAATCACATTGATTTTTCAATCAGTTTTTCAATTCCTCAGAATTATCTTGGTTTGTGCTTGATGTAATGAGCAAATATGACTGCCATAGTGTGTGGGTTCAATCCCCCCTATAAACTCAAGGGAACATCCCTCTACCATGTTCAAACTCACATCAGAGTGATTGTTTTTCCAGGGGGTAGGGGAAATGAGAAAGAACCAATCTACCTTGCCCCTTGTGTAAACTGCATTGGTTAAAGTATAATGCTTAGCAGCTCTTACCACCTTTAGTACAGGTGTTTGCATTACGCTGGCTGTCGGACTTCTTGGGATGTCTCAATGGGGGTCTAGATCTATAATCCCAGTGTGCCCCTCTACCTCTAGGTTGGGCCGGGTAAACTCGATTGTGGAGATGGTCTGGAATCTGTAGACTCTACCTCGATTGGTACCATGGCCCTGATGATCTAAATCCATGGCGCAGATTTGGTTTTTTGACCTGATCATCCGTCACTTGTCTGCCGGCCATGTTTTTAAGCGGGATTCTACATCATCCCCAAACAATTATATCAGGTGGGCACACTGGCAGCAAGACTGGCATATTTATGTCCAATGTCTGGCTTCAAAACAGTTTCCCGTCGCCTCAAACACAAGCTACGGAATCCATGACCCAAATGGCAAGGCCGTCCGACCCCAAAATCAATGGGCTTATCAAGACAAAAAGTGAATGCATTTGGAGATTTTTCACTGCCTGTGGCAGTAGTTGTGGAGTCTTAAATTCACCTCTAATGGACTAGCATTGATCATTCCATCCAGCATGTTCACAAAGCATGTCCGGACCCTGCCATGGCAGTTTAGTAATACTTGACATTCTTGATCCCTTTTTCGGATGGGCTGCTGTAAAACATTATCAGAAATAAACTTCATTCAAGTGCCTGGCCTTAAGCCTCAGGCAATTTGTGGTCGAGGGGTACTGTGTTTTTTTTTACGGCAGTAACTTCCTTGAACTGCTCAACCGCCATACCATTTGTAAACACTTTGTAACTAAGGATGCCAATTGGAAGTATGCAAATCCTCACGTACAAATTCACTATGGCCTTGGTGTACTTTTGTCAGAAAATCAACTTTCCACCAGTTTCAATTTCAACATCTTTGAGGTGCTTTCTTTGAGTCATGTCACGATTACATCGCCCATATTTTGTGAGTTGACTTCTCTGGCTCCTCATCTGGTGCTCTAGAACAGTTTAAATCCTGTTTTTTCGTAATCGGCACCGGTGCACCGGGGGGCTTCCTGATATGCATCATACTTCATGATCGTAACTGCCGAATTCGGCCACCATAGTACGGTCCATATTGCGGGCTTGTAGTTGTAGTTAGTTGTATTTGCGTCCGTATAATAATCATCAGAGTCACCATGGAGCGTTAGCCTGGTAAACCGCCGATGTGTTATATTGCGGCCCTCCTTCCTCCGGACATGTCCACCGGCGGCCCTCCTTCATCACGGACATGTCCACCGCACTAGTACCTGGCCGTTCGGGCTATGGCGGTGTGGATCATTACGCTGCTTTTCAGCTTGCATTGGAGGGTTTCACTTCTTTCGTCCCAAAGTTTCTCAACTCTGGAGTCAATTTTGATACCAAACATACTCATAAAATCCGAACCTAGTCGGTCTGGTTGTATTTGCGTTTCTATCCCCTTTTTCGTTAGCCGATCTTTTCGGGGTTTGTTTGGTTCTTTTGCACCGGCTGTGCAGCAGTTTTTCGAGAGCCATCGGCATGCACCGGCACATGTTTTGGTTCATTGTCTTTCGTGTTTGTGAGGATCATTCGACTCCCTCATTTGTATTTGGTTTGTAAGCATTTATTCAGGTTTTTGTTTCCTCCAGTATCACTGCAAGTAAGATATATCGGATTGCATCCGATTTAAACCAACATTCGCACGGATGTACAAGATATTTTTAGATCCAATTTTTTGACCGAAGCTCGATCAAATTTTTCTGTGCTTACAAAAGGCTGGTGAATCACGTACTGCTGGACGTTGTGGCGCATGCGCACTATCTCATGGGACTCCTCTGCTGCTTTTAGCTCCAGAAGGGCGCAATAGTAGAATGACTGTCATTGGATGTGGCTAATATTTGAGAAATTTCAGCACTGCAAAAGAACATTTGGGACACCATTAACATTCATGAAGACACATTTGAAGCAAGGTAATTAATATCCAGAAATTATTAAAAAGAATGTGACCATTTGGTAACATGTTGCCAAGTTTTGAAATTTAGTGGTAAATTCTGTCAAAAAATGTCCTCTCCAATTTAGGCTAATAAAGCTTAAAACTAAATTGACAGATGATTTGTCGTTTTGCTATTAAAAAAAACTTAGTTTGTTCTATACATTGTAGTAAGCCACTTGGGCTACCCATGGTTTTTGTATACCATGATAATGTTATAGAAAGTCAGTGTCCATCAAAATCTGTCCTTTCCAAAAACATGAAGTTTCACAACCCTTAAAATTGTTCTAATAAGACCTCAACCTCCAAATGTTGGGGGAAAACATACTTTTGAATTATTTCTGATACAAAAAAACTTATTACTGAAAAATAATCAAACACTTGATTTTTTCACCCAAATGTAGAAATGAGTGAAGTGTTCCGTCACACAGGCGGTTCCGACCACAAGTGTCGCCTGGTTGCGCGATCACTTGCTTTATGATAAGTTTGGCAAATGATGATTAGAAAGAGAACATGCATGGAGCGAAAGGGATACAAAAATGACAAGTTTGATAAAATTGGATTGATGGAGCCCATATTATTGGTCCAGCGCTGAGTTGCAAACTACTGGGGTCACAAGAGGGCCCCAAGGGGACATGGGGTCATAGGTAACATGGGGTCACAAAGGTCACATGGGGTTACAAAGGTCACATGGGGTCACCAGGCGGTCACAAAGGTCACATGGGGTCACAAGGTCACACGAGTCACCAAGGTCACAAGAAGTCACCAAGGTAAACCAAAGTCACCAAGGTCACACAAAGTCACAAGGTCACACAATTCACCAAGGCAAACAAGTCACCAAGGTCACCGAAGTCACCAAGGTCACAACAAAGTCACAAGGTCACACAAAGCAACAAAGGTCACACAAAGTCACCAAGGTACAACAAAGTCACAAGGTCACCCCACCCCGCCCAAACCCAGGGGTAAAATTGCGCTGTGTACGTTTGAATCAATCTGATCCCCAAAACACATTTGAGCGAATCATCTAATTCATACTGTGGGAAGTTTTTAAGTTTACGAGAATCAAAATTGCTTCCACAAATCAGTTTACGAGCATCTTTGCGAGAATCGATTCTCGGATTTTCGCCGAATTCCAGCCCTGCAACGCACCTCACCCTTCCCCAATGCACCCTAACCCGATGCCACCCACACCACCCCAACCACCTCCCAAACCGCACCCACCCGACCACTCCAAACGCAACCACCCTGACCCCCCCAAAACGCACCCACATAACCCTCCCTGACGACACCACCTCGCCATAACAACCCCTTACCCTAACCCTCCCCTCCCCATCATAACACCACACCTGCCTGCACCCCACAACACACACTGCCTGCTCCCCACCAACACACCCTGCTCCTCCCGAAACCCCACCCCTGCCTCTCCCGAAACACACCACCCTGACATCCAACACCCCACCCTGCCCCTCCCCAACACCACACTGCCCTCCCCAACAACCCACCCTGACCTCCCAACACCCATCCAGACCCCTTCCCAACACCCCACCCTGACCCCTCCCTCCTCAACACCCACCTTCCCCTCCATATATTACACACAAGATGTATGGTATAGTAGGTTTTCATTGGAGTAGCACAGGAATTTTGCATTATCCGATTACCATTTAAGCGATACCGCAATTATGCATATTTATTTAGCTCATTTGCATACCTTAAGCGCATGTATCAGGAACTTTTCACATGGCAAAGAAGATGCGCACCTTTAATGGGTTTTAGTGCAGTGAAGGAATTTTGCAAAACCGATGTGACCGTTTACAAAATATAGCGATTACGCTGATTTTTAATATTAATTAGCTAATTTGCATATATGTAATTTGCCCGAAATATGCCACATATAATCAGGTCGAGAACTCTTTAACTGCTTCTTTCCACCACGTTACATCATTAAACGCCCGACGACTCCAAGATAACTTGTACACAAGGCCTTGCGGGGAAATTTTTTTTTAATGTTAACTGTTTTTTTGTTTTTAATTACAATAATTATGAATATGCAAATAATGCAGCCAAACGCTACACATAATATTTTTGGCACATCACTCTATCACCTACCAAGTGCGAAGTAAATCGGGATTAGCGTTTAGCCAGCAGAGCATTCAAAAAAGGGTACCGAAATGTCTGGAGAATATGCAAATAAGCTAATTAAAATTCATGAATATGCAAAAATGCAGCAACAAGCTACACATAAAATGCAGCACTCACTCTATATCCTATCAGTTGAAGTAAATCAGGGGATGAGGCCGTGTAGCCTGCAGAGCATTTTAAAAAAGGTGAACCGAGGCATACGGCGGCCACAAGGACATACGGGGAGGTCAAAAAAGATTACATCGATTTCAGAAAAAGATTTAAAATATTAAACAAGTTTAGAAATTGTTTTTAACATGAAAACATAGCTCATTATAAAATTCCACTGTCATCGGTAAAAAAATCGAAGGTTTACCTTTTCGCAAGTGTAGATATGGTAACTAACGGAAAGTCGCCACAAACCATATTGACCACGATTTTACATCCTTACGACCACAACGCAAAAGCCATTCAGTTAATGTCATCTGAAAGCTATTACAGCCTAATAACCTTTGTTTTTTCTAAAGTAACCATTACCTAACCCGTAACAACTGTTGTTGATCATATTTCTTAATAAAACAGTTGATAAACAGGTAATAGCGTATCAAGCAGAGGGGGAGGCGGGGAAGGGGACGCAATGCCCTCCCCGTGGGTCTGGCAGGGAGTAAGCTTAAAGCTACCGGAAGCAGGAAAGTGGAAAAGCAAAAAGGGACCTAAAGGAAAAGCGAGAGAAGGGATAGGAAAGGATTGAGATGCAAAGGGAAAGACAGATGATGGTTGAATGTGTGTACTGTTCAAATATTGATTCCCTAAAGTAGCCCCCCCCCCCATCAGTTTGAAGCGCCGTCGGTTGATGTGGGCCAACCGGCTGTCTTGCACAGGATGGCCTACATATTGCATTCGACGTGATACGAAAAAGATATGTGAACAATATCGAATCATTGAAATATACTTTAAATTTGGGTGTAAGATTCAATAATTTGTTATTGATTCAGAAGACTGGAAATAGTGACATGTTTCATGGTATTTGAAAGTTTACTCAAAGCAAAGAATGTGCATGATGTACCTGTAGATCATCCAAAGTCTCTTTGGCCAAATTCCAAAACAAGTGCTACGTGGACAGAGTGAAAAATGGGTACTATCTTTAAGTGAGCATAACTGCGCAATGCAACAAAGTTAAAAAATCAAAACTGAAACATTCTCTAGTGGTGAAATAATCTTATTTATATGTGATAGTCAATATCTTCGATAGATTTTTTCGCTGCTGTAGAAAAATTCAAAACAAAACAAGTGTAATCTTTTTGATCACCGGTACTAAAACAAACAAGGACGCACGGCCACACAGAATTTGGACTAGTATGCCTCCATGAACTTCGTTCAGGCGACACAAAAAAATGTCCTCTCCGAAAAATTGACCTGTTTCATCAATCATAAAAAATTTCACGAAGACTTGACGCCTCAAAATTTTGGGAATTATACTTCTTGATTGCCTAAAATGCAAAAACATAATATTGAAAAATATCATGAGACTTCATTTTTCCCCCAAATGAGACAGCTGAGGTACCCTGATTGTAAAACAACCCTTTAAAACTTGAAGAAATGAAGATTAACATATAATGAATAGCGGATTAATATAAATTATAGCAATATCTGGCATGATTTCTGGGTTCAAGAAGAATTGGAAGAAGTTAGTGGAGGAGGAGAGTAGGGGAGTTGGGTT
>JAMKCH010082517.1:0-23574 GCA_023653785.1 Ophioderma brevispina | reverse complement strand
CCTGTTTACTATGTGACATTTTGTTTATTTAAATTTAACAATGAAGATATGTATTCAAACTTATAAATTCCATTTTAAATTACAGCATTTGCATCTAATTTTCAGATTATATAATATGAAACATTGGAACTTATTAACTTTTAATGTTATGTATAACTTAAAGGTGTCATTTCCCGTGTAAATGGGACACCAAGCCTGTGACATGAAATAAAAAAAAAGCCTCTCTATCTACGTAAAATTGTTGTTCTTGGTTTTCATGTGCATCAAAATCTTGAAACTATATGGTATATTGTTCTGATTTATCATAAAGCAAACACATAAAGCTTTCATAACATAATAAATCTGACTGTTTTGGTAATTAGCCGATCATGTTATAATCAATGCCAGTCATTGATTCCCGTGTAAACAAAACCCAAAATTTTGGTGTCCCGCTTTTCACGTTTACTATGGGAACCAATGGTTTGTTCTGAGAAACTGAATGTAAGTTGACATGCTAAAGTTCATTGCAATTGTTTATGCAAAGTTTTTAAAGACATTGTATCTAAAACCTTTTAAATTTTGAATATCCTGTGGTGATCTGTGGTTCCCCGTGTAAACGGGACACCAAATGGTGTCCCGCTACACTTGTGCCTGAAAAACATTGTTTTATATGCAGGCATGACCATTTGTACTATTAATCTTATTGTGCCCACTCAAATAACCAAAATGTACATATAAAACTATACACATATCACATAGTAATGAAATTATCTTTTAAAAAAATCAGAAAATTGGTTTGGTGTCCCATTTACACGGGGAACCGGAATGCAGTTTTATTGCAATTTTTTAAAGTTTTTTAAAGTACTTTTGACTAATTTGATTGTTATTTAACAAGGAATGGTATTATCAAATATTTATTCAAGAAATTATTGAGATCCTCCTTAAATTTTTGTTGTCCTTTTTTCTCTCAAAATGTCACAAGTTGGCCCCCTAATTTACGGAAACACCCATATATAGTATATCTTTTATTCACGTATTTAGAACAGGTCCCGCAAGGGGTATAATTTCACTGCAAATTGGTCCCGTTAGGGGTATATTTTCACTGAAAACTCGCCAAAAATTGGTCCCGTAAGGGATATATTTTCACTGGAAATTGGTCCCGTACGCGTTAGGCAGATTAGGGGTCACTGTCAGAACCCCTGGAACGAGCATGGGTACCCAACAAACCCCTGAGCACGTACACACTTCTTTCAATACATTTTACAAATGAAGAGCGCCGCTCATTACTCTCATTACTGAATGGTGACGTCATATTTGCGATACAGCTTGGGGAGATTTTGAAATTCTGTATTGTGTGTTCATGACGTTCGAGAGACGTTTTAGACCTCGGGTGGTAAAAATTATATTCGCAATGATAATGGGAAAATCCGGTATGGTCTCGGCTATCGGAAGCTGAAAACAGAATTTAAATAAGACTTTCCGTTGTTCAGTGTTCGTGTTGTTTTTTTTATGTCAGTACCGTTGCGCCATGAGTCAATCCCGGAAATTGAGGGTTGAAAAAGTACTCCTAAATAATGGTAGATTATGCGCTATATAATATGACTAGTGAGATCTACTACGTGTGTCGGTATCTACTTAGATGCATTCCTGAACCCACATTGTCATCATTGCAGGTGACTTCATTTAACTTAGGGACAATGGAAATATTGCTGGCAATTTTCGGTTTGTGGTCCGGCAGTGTATGGAACCCAAGTTTTGGAACTGGAATTTGCCATGGAGTATCTGATTGCGTCATAATTAATTGCGCGGAAACGTCTTTGTGGGCGCGTCAAGCAGCATGGTATCATGACACGTACAATGTACCCACATTCGATTGTGTGTAATTTCGTCAGTCACCCTAAGTATACACATGAGCGAATTCAGCGTCGGTGCCTTGTCACTAAAATTGTTCATACAGGTTCATGTAGAGCTTTGTTTGTGCTGGACTCTTCCCGGACTATACTTTGTCTCGGTCGTCTTAGTGGCCAACAGCGCGTTTTCCCAGTGCCGCAGGTGCTGTGTGGAAAACTGACCAAAACCGATGCAACTGAAATGAATAGCAAATTATGGTCGTGGAAGCGAGGCAGCTTAAAGTTTTGGTGATAATATGTAAAGGGAAGCAGATAGATGTTTATCATCTAATGAAGGAAAAGTGCCCAAAGTGCACGGAAGAGAAGGCCGTGCCTGTTCTGGGCGTGGTGACAATTATTTGGATCTGTAGGGATGGTATATGTGAAGTAAACAATGGATGGAACTGCACTGTCTTAATGTGAATAGTATGAGTGGAAAAAGGGATGTATCAGTCAAGTATTAATAAGGACCGTAACAGTAAGTAGGGAAGTGCAGTAATAAATGCAAAGGATGTAAGTGAGGGTCATATTGAGGGGACGTTACCTGTAGGTGAAAAGATAATGAGGTAAGTGAAGGTAAAGAATAGTGAGGTCAAATGATAAGGCAAGTGACTGTAAGTGAAAAGAAGGTGAGCAGTGCTTGAAATAAAGGAATGTGGTAATCTGAAGTCAATGTGGGCATGGTGCGCTGTAAGACTTGACATTAGTGAAGGTAAAGGATGGTCAGTGAAGTCAAATGATAAGGGAAGTGACTGTAAGTGAAGAGATTGTGGCAGTTGAGTGATGGTAAATGATGGTAAGTGAAGTCCAAAATGATAAGGGAACTGGACGTATAAAAAAGTAACAGGTAAGTGAAGGTAAAAGGATGGTAAGTGAAGTCACGAGCAGCTACGGGAAGTGACTGTAAGTGCAGAGATTTTGACGTAATTGAAGGTAAAGATGGTCATTGTGCAAGTCCCATGATAAGGGAAGTGACTGTAAGTAAGTGGCCAGTAAGTGACTTTAAGGCTTGTCTTGAAGTCCTAAAAATGGTAGGGAGAGGCAGTAAGTGAAGGTAAAGGATGGTCAGTGAAGTCAAATGATAAGGGAAGTGACTGTAAGTAAGTGACAGTAAGTGAAGGTAAAGGCTTGTAGATGGAAGTCCATCATGATAGGCGAAGTGATAGTAAGAAAGCTAAAAGTGACAGTAAGTGAAGGTAAAGGATGGTAATTGAAGTCAAATTGTGAAGGGGAAATTAAAGGTCGATGTTCTGATACGCTTTGGGACCCGATCTAGGTCGCCGACTTAGTATCATCGATTCCTTGATATCAATGAAATGCCGGTGTTTTTCTCATTGTCGTCCTGAACTTTGAGCCTTCAGTCCATTTCACAATTGCAAGCCGGTCGAATTATCATTAGAATACCG
Organism: Ophioderma brevispina; assembly: GCA_023653785.1. Classification (NCBI taxonomy): domain Eukaryota; kingdom Metazoa; phylum Echinodermata; class Ophiuroidea; order Amphilepidida; family Ophiodermatidae; genus Ophioderma; species Ophioderma brevispina. The sequence continues at coordinate 20,300 of JAMKCH010082517.1, read as the reverse complement.
CTTTGGCACAGCGCATTATTGCGACTCATCATCAAAAAACCCCCGCAAGTTGTTTCCTACGGTCCTTGATGGGGTGCAATGTGCAAGTGCCATGCTCCTTTTATAGTTCAGTAGAACACAATAATACTGTTATCATGGTTATGAGGTCTCGAAGCACGGCGTCTGATGGCATAAATTCATTTCAACACAAAAAAAAACATGAAGCCTTGGCACAAGTGAAGACTTGTATTTTCTTTAAAAAAACACTATTTAAACTTATTTTCTAATATTTTTTATTTTTTGTTTTTGGGGTTCAAGAATTCTGAGTATGTCCAAAAACAAAATTACCCTAAATTACTACAAATATTTAACGATTAACTTTTTAGAGTTACACCGTTGTGTCCGTGTTTTAAAACGTCAGCAGTCCATGATAATGTCCTCCACAGCGAAGCCTCCAAAGACAGCTCATAGTTCACATAAAATCCTATGGTATGAATCCATGCGAATCTTCTGGTCTAAGGAATTTGTCAGCTTCAAGATGCGGGCTTTTTCCCCTCGGACGAACATATTCTGCAATACAATCCAGTATTCTACACCATCGGTCCGTCGCCTATGTCCCAATGGACCACAAACTGGAATCCTTTGATTTCTGAAGCTTCTTTTAGGCTTAAAAAGAAGCGAAAAGACGCAGCAACCGTTTTATAGCTTTCATGCAACATGCTCCGGCGGGCTCCAAAGTATTATAAATCCTGTCACTATGTAAAGCATAAATCTACCATTATGATAGATTAAACTAGCTATAACATACTGTATAGCTCCTTTACAACTGCGGCCAATCAAAACTTTTGCAACTCGCCTTTAGTAGGCCTAGAATCTTCAAAGTTCCCAAGTCTTCAAATAGATATTACCACAGCATCAATGCATAAACATATAACCCTGCACTGTCTCACAATTTCACAAATTACATCACGTACTTAATTTGCAATAATTCACATTTATAACCTCATGGGGAATTCCCACTCATGTAATTGTTTTGATCTTAAAGCAAAAACAGTTGACATCAGTTTCTTCTAGTTTACAAACAATACATCTTGGGAATCCCCCCTTCCCCTATTGGCAATCTATCTAACAGGTTCACCTTGCACAACCAACACTAGGAATCGCCTGCTCTCTTTTTTATCATAAACCAAGGTACTTTTTTTCCCATAAAATCTTTTCTCAATAAATTGAGAAAATAATACTTTACTAATCAAACTTTTTCCCAGCGTCGTCCTCCTGGTCATATACACATGTCAATCATCGGACCAAGCTGACGCACCTTTTACAGGTAATGATATGTTACTAGAAATACCTGCCTAACGGTCTTTATTTGTTATTGTTTTCTTCTATTTTATATACCTGCTACCTCTAATATTTCAAACTAAGCAAATCGCAAAATTCCATAATTTAGAGTTTGCAGCAACACCGCGTGGTGTTACATCCCAAATTTCACACCAGAAAAACGATAGCTTGACGTGACGTTTGTGTTCAAAAATGTTCACCCCCCCATTTTTCATTTGCAGTGTACACGTGGATACTACAGGCAACGGTTTCACCGATGCTATAAAAATCTCAACTTTTTTTTAGACAAGTCGAGGGACGGGTATGTGGATCACTAAGTTCCCCTTTAACCCTAGGGTGGGTTAGAACGTGTTTAAAATTCGTGGCCGTCTTATAAGAATCTGACGTGTATACATCTTGTTCGGAGGCTCTCACTTAGTAGGAATCCTAAACACCCAATCAATCAATGGCGAGTGTATGCGAGTTGTGATGCGCGGATCGAGCGGCTGCACAGAAAAATAAAGGAAGGTCTGAGAATTTTACAACAACTGGTGTGTTGAAGCTGTATTGGTTGGATATTCACGTAGATAACTAAATCGATGATCTCATGTAATGAAACTAAAGTAGCACTTTCTACACATGGGACATCATCGCACCTCTTTATGGGATCTAATTCACCACAAGCAGCTTCCAGTCCGCCTAGTGCATTTCAATTCAGTCGGACTGGGCTTTAGAAGTCCTAGTAACTAGGTCGTTCGATCCTTTATCATTATCACTGGGCATTCTCCGAACATCTGATCTCATTTTGCCTAGTTTCGTTGTATTGAGTGACATCGTATTGGAATGAACTCAAACTTGCAAGGTTACAGCGAACCACAATACCGCCATCTGCCGTCACCTGCATTCATGTGAATTCTTGCAATGCTTACATTACTCTACATACCATTAGTTTTTCATTTGATATCCAAAGTGTTCATTATTGAGAAGAATAGGACACGCGATCGTCTCAAAGGCGCAATGAAGTCAATTTAGAAACGGAAGCAAACCACCCGATGTTAAACTTTAAAAGGTCGACACATGGAGAGCTTGCATGCACTACCCACCGATGAACAAAATCCTTTTCCACACATGCAGACGGTGCCTTCCAGGCCCATACACAAAACAACGAAGTAACTACTCTCATTAATTTTTTTCATGTTGGAAAAAAAAGTTTTGGCCTTATCCCCCCAAACGTGAAGGGAGGGCTATAATAATTCGGATAATTTTTTAATCGGGCTAACAATTTGGAAATAACCCGCTTTTTGTATAAAACATGACGGCTAAATGTGTGATTTCTTGTTCTTCCACTTCGGCTAGTCTAGTCCGTGCAATACTGGCCACAACACGTCGATCAACGGAGAGCTGAGTGACAGGTGCACACCACAGAATCGTACTAGAACTTTCTCCTTCTCTAAGCAATTTACACAAACAACGCCCCAAAAAAACGTGACAACAGAGCAGAAACCCCCTTCGTTAATGGCATCTAGTCATTTATGTTAAAAGGTCGCCCGGACAAATTTTTGGCTCTAGATATCTCCGCAGCGGGTGTGTGGCTTAGCAATCTTTCAAGGCATATAGACTCACCAATCACCGCGCAAAACCACGAACTTGCGTAGTTCGCCAGTGGCGTACATACTAGTAATCCCATGATCCTTGCATTCTATCGCGATAACCGGTCTGTGGAGGCTTATGAGTAGAACGCGAAGAAATTCCCTATTTTTTCCGTAAATAGGTACGTGAAATCTGACATCCAATCAAACTCATATGAATCCTGACTACACTGCTGCATGGACCCTTGAGGGTGCGCGAAATAAAATTAAACAAATTGATCTATTGAATCTTTAACCCCTCCGAGTTCAGGGTAAATGGGCTAGACCCTTGAAGCCACGTGCTGTAACTCAGTATCTTACTCTTGGTTTCATGTTACTGTAACTAACTGGTCTTCGCTTAAGTTTCTATTCGCCTGGGGCGGGGGGGGGGGGTGGGGGGGGGGGGTGCGAAGATACCTCTCAGAACGAAACTCTCTAATATTTATACAATGCTGCAATACTTGTACCCAGTGCGATCTTCTTCTTTTATCCTCTCCCCCTTTGTATCTAAGTAAACCGGCACTGGAATGACATTATTTAAACAATTTTGTGCCGGCAACTCCCTACTCGAATATCAAACGGTTTTGCCAATTCTCCCGTGTTGCTAACAAAAATTTCAGTTATGAGGCGTAGACACGCGCGGCATGGTGGGGAAAATGTAGCTCAATCATTGTTCTATGTGACAAAAACAGCTCCACCCTATTCTAACCGAAAATGGCGCTTTGAGCGTCAACACTATTTGATGCGTTCAAATTTCAGCCCAATTTGGCGTGTAAAGCGACTTAGCAAGCTCAACAGCCGCTTCGGCGACAGGGGTGATCTTAGCTGAGTCTCTTCATCGTTTGACATATGTATCGGCACGGCAAGGTACGGTTGTGCTGTGGCATCGTGCGATGGATGTGTTGCAAGAGCTGCATAATTGGACTCAGCTTATCACTATTAAAACAATGTCCGGCTTGTCTGCAATATTGTTGTGATTTCTTACTGCTCAAACTTCAAGAATTTACAATACCACTGAGTCCAGAAAAATTAATTCTAATCCTTTTTAAAACCCGTGGAGAGTCCATATATTGCACCAAAGGAGAATTTTGGAAGGTAATGTATCAAAATGTTGGGTAAATGAACTTCTAATTTAGAAGTTCTCACGGATGGCCAATCGTTACGAAGTGCGCAGACTAGCTGTGGGGGTAGTCCCTAGGAGCTATGACATTCGAATCCATTTACCATTAGCACTACGGGCAGTAATCGACAAGCTATTCTCATGTCCGAGTACGTTGTACGGATATGACCTCCAGTATTTACATGAACCCAAACTTTGCAAGGTTACCCTACCGAGACAGAAAATACCCAGCCAATCGACTCAACGTGCATTCTAGTACAACGGAAGTCCTACCTGAAACTTTCGGCGGGCATGTCAGACGAGATCATTACCTCAAGCTTATTGCTGTCACATTTATAAATCACGAGGTTAACCTTTAAAGGTCGTACACATGGTAAACAAATGCCACACCACCGATGAAAAAGCGTGTCAACAACATGCAGGACGATGCCTGCCAAGCCCATACAAAAAAAAAAAAGAAGTAACTAATCCATTAAATTTTCAGGATTGGAAAAAAAAAGGTTTTGGCCTTATCCCAAAAAGTGAGGAGGGAGGGATATAAGATTTTTTTTTTGGATAATTTTTAAATCGGCCTAACAATTTGGAAACAACCCTGCTTTTTGTATAAAAAAACAATGACGACGGCTAAATTTGTGATTTCTGTCTTCCATCGTCTGACTAGTCCGTGAAATACGGCCCACACGTCGATCACGTGAGAGCAATGAGTGACAGGTGCACACACCAGGAACGGTACTAGAAACTTCTCTTCCGAAGCAATTAACACAAACACGCCACCAACAAAAAACAGCATGGACAAGGAACCCCTTCGTTAAATGGCATATAGTCACTTTATGTTAAGGAGCGCCGGAACAAAATTTTGGCTAGATATCTACGCAGAGGGTGTGGCTTAGGCTTAGCATCTTGTCAAGGAAAGATAGAATCAACGGACGCAACAAACATCAGAATGCGTAGATCGCCAGTGGCGTGCATACTAATCCAGGAGTCCTTGCGATTCTATTACGATACGGTCTGATGGAGGCATATGAGTAGAACTCGAAGAAATTCCGCTATTTTTCAAATAGGTAAGGGAAAATTGACAATCAACAAACTCATATGAATCATGAGATACAAATGCTTGATGGACGTACTTGCAGGGTGCGCGAAAATAAATTTAGAACAAATTAGATCTCCTTTGAAGTGGAACATCGCTCGAGTTCAGGGTAAATGGCTAGGACAATTGAAGCCAACGTTTTGCTGTAACTCAGTATCTTAACTATGGTTACAGTTACTGTAACTAACGGGCTACGCTTAAGGGTCTATCGCATCGTGGCGAAAGAGGACCTCTCAGACGGCAAATCTCTACTATTTATACAAATGCTGCAATAACTTGATACCAACCTGTGCGATCTTCTTCTGTATTCCTTCACCCTTTGGTATCTAGTAAACGGCACTGGAAAGTGACAATATTTAACAAATTTTGTGCACGCAAACTCCCGCGTCGGAATGATCTAACGTGTTGTTGCAATTCTACAGTGTTGCTAACAAAAATCAGTTAGGCGTGGACACGCGCGGCAGTGGGGGAAAATGTAGCCCCAATCATTGGTTTCTATTGTGACAAAACAGCTCCAACCGAGTCCTACCGAAAATGGAGCTTTGAGCGCACATCTTTGATGGTCAGAAAGCAGCCCAATTTGGCGTGTAAAGCGACTTAGCAAGCTCACAGCGTCGGCGACAGGTGTGATCTTAGCTGAGTCTCTCCATCGTTTGAAATATTTTATTCGCACGGAAGGTACGTTTGATGCTTGAGCAGCGCGATGGATTTTGTTGCAAAGAGGGCCCTGCATTAATGTGTGGAAGTCAGGCTTTCAACGATTACAAACAAATGTCCGGAGTGTCTGCAATATTGTTGTAATTCTTAATGCCTCAAAACGTCAAGAATTGAAACTAACCATGAATACAAGGAAATTAATTCTCAGGACTTTTTAACCCAGTGGAGAGTCCATATTGCACCAAGGAGAATTTTGAAGGTAATGTCTCAAAATGTTGGGTAAAATGTGACAACTTCTAAATTTTAGAAAAGTCTCACGGAAATGGCCATAGCGTTACGAAAGTGCGAGACTAAGCTGGGGGTATTAGTCCTAGTAACTAGGGACATTCGAATCCATATCATTAGCACTGGGCATTTTCGAACAGCTGATTCTCATAGATTATGTCCTAGTACGTTGTACTGAAGCTGACATACAGTATTTAATGAACACAAACTTTGCAGGTTACAGAGCCAAAAATACCGCTTTTTCTTAAGACGGGACATCAACGTTGCATTCTAGTAAAACGGAGTCATACGAAATTTCGGGCAGTCAGACGGGTCATTATCAATTTGGGTGCATTTATGACCATATTTTAGCATTTTCAACCTCCTTGCGGATCGTGAGGCCTTCGATTTTTAGGTTTTTTGGAGTTTTTTATTATTAGTCCACCCTAAAATGGTTCAGTTTCAGGCTGGATAGTGTGGCGAAAATTGGCAGCTCTTTGGTGAATAAAAATTACACCAATTGGTGTGTCGGTGCAAATGGCCGGCCCAGCATGTATGAAGCACATAGCGTTACGACCACTGGTGGCTATAATGGTGATGTTTTGTGTTTGCCAGTGGTCGTGCCTGCACCGTCCGGGTTCGCGACGTGATATGGCGAGGACCAGAGTTATAGATAACAACAATAAGCCAAGGTTTGTAAGGACAATATCTCAATAAGGAAGGGTGTATTTAAAAGATTTTTTCACACTACTGGATTTCTGACATTGTGAATTTTTTATATATTTCATCACTTTCCATACATTAGAATATTTTTTTTAATTTGGTGTAACATAGCTACCATCTAGTTACGATTAATCGGAACTGTATCGGTCGGGGACAAAGAGGGAAAGAAGAAAAGACAAAGGGATATTGTTGGAGGGAAGAAGGAGGTGGGGGAGGGGGGTCGAGGGGATGTGATAACCCCCATTCTCTTTACATTAACATGTAACTCAGGACTAGGGTACTGAGGTTTACAAACGTTGCCATTTCATGACTTAGCCATTTTTCCTGACTGCGAAGTTTTCACTTTGCAGAAGGTATAACTTTCTTTAACTTTAGTTTACTCACCCTCAAGTACTCCATGCAAGGCCATGTGTATCTCCTGATTCATATGAGATTGTTAATGTCAATTTTCACTTACCTCATTCGTAAAAATATAATTTTTTTCGTCCAGCATTGTACTCATATATGCTTTCCACATACCGTAATCGTAGATATAAATCGCAAGGACTCATTGGATTAGTATGCACGCCAACTGGCGAACTACGCATTCGGTGTTTTTTTGTCGCCTGGGATTTCATATTTCCTTTGACAATAAGACTTCCTAATCCACACCCTCTGCTAGATATCGGCTCCAAAGTCATCCGAGCGGGGTCCGAGCGCTCCTTCTTTTAACATAAATGACTAAATGCCGTTTTTTTTACGAAGTTGTAATCTGTAATGTTTACTTTTTTTATTGGTGCGTGTTTGTGTAATTGCTTCGGGAATAGAGTCTCTAGTCATCTGTTTGTGTGCATCGGTCACTCATTGCTCCCATGATGTGTGTGGCCGGTATTTCATGGACTAAGTCCAGGCGATGGTACCAAAAATCACTAGTCCCTACGTAACTAGGACATTCGAATCCATTTATCATTATCACTGGGCATTATCGAACAGCTGTTCTCATGTCCTAGTTCGTTATAACTTGAAGCTGACTCATAGCGGTATTGAATGAACTCAAACATTGCAAGGTTACATAGGACCAAAATACCGACAATCTCACTCAACAGTGCATTTTATGTCAATTCTTTGCAATTCTTACATTACTGTACATACCCATTTGTTTAAAACAAATTTGTATCACAAATTGTAATTCGCGAGAAGAAATAGGATGGGGCGATTTTCTCAAACCAGCAGAATTGAAGTTCCGAATGAAACCGGAAGCATTAAAATGACGAGGTTTAAAGGTGCGTTACACCACGGTAAACAAATGCACGCCAACACCACCGATTAACAAAATCCGTTTCCAACACATTCAGACGCTGCCGGCCACGCCCATACAAAAAAGTAACTATGAGCGGTATATTATATACTTTAATGCGTGCCTCCTAGTAAAAACAAAAAAAAGTTTGGCCTATCCCAAAAGTGAAGAGTGCGCTAGGTCTATAATAACGGATAATTTTCGTGAATCGCCTAACCTGCAGAAATAACCCTTGCTTTTTGTCTTATTAAAACAATGACGACGGCTAAAATTGTGATTTTCCTTGGCTACCTTCGTCTGACTAGTCCATGAAATCGAGCTACGGCCACACCCATCGATCGCGGGGGATGCGTGACGGTTCACACAACAAAATCCCTAATCCCAGCAATCATGACGTACATAGACATAATGGTACTAGAGACTTCTCTTCCGAATCAGATTTACACAAACAAATGCACAAAAAAAATACAGAAACCACTTCGTAAAAACGCATTTAGTCAATTTAAATTTCAAAGAAAGCGCTCGGCCGACTTTTGGGCTAGATATCTCCGCAGAGGGTGTGGCTTAGCAACTTGTCAAGGATTATAAATCACTGGGCAAAAAACACGCGCATGCGGAGTTTCGCCAGTGGCGTCATGTATAATCACTTGAGTCCTTTCGATTTTCTATCTACATACGGTGTGTGAAGCAATAATGAGACCTTGACGAAAAATTTCGATTTTTTCCGAAATAGCAGTGAAATTGCATGCACAATCTCAATATGAATCATTAGATACACATGCTTGCATGGACGTCCTTTGGATGGTGATTAAATTAAATTAAAGATAAGTTATCCTTCTTCAAAGTTGAACTTCGCTGCGTTCAGGAAAAATGGCTAAGTCAATTAATGGCAACGTTCTGTAACTCAGTACCTAGTCCTGATTACCTGTTAGTAACACGAAATCCCATACTCATACAGGAATCTGCTTACCCATCCGATTTTGATGCTAACAAATTTGCATGTCTTTAGGCAGATGCGACCTCCATAATATATAATTCCCACATAATATATATTCATTTCGATCACCCTGTATGACGACACCCCGCCCCGCAAGTGACTCATACCCACATCCCTCTTCCTCTTTTCGGGGTCCTTTGGGTTCGACAAGGGCGGTAACGTTAATTATTTAGCTCCCGTAATTGTCGAATTTTGTCATTTAGCTACTAGTTAGTCTGAACCTTGTGTAACAATCTGTAATGGTCATTTATTACGTCCCTGTTGCTGTATTTTTTCATTTTTTTCGTTTGGCGAAGTCGGATATTTAAAAAGGACTTTATACCTTGACTTTGCGTCGGGTTTGTCAACATACAAACCCGCATAATTTCACACCCCTAGACTGAACTAGCGAAGGGCGTGGCACTGCCGCAACGTTCATATCGATAGTCTTAATTTCCCGTGGCTACAATACTATCTTACTATTTGTTGGTTAGAAATTTTATATCTATTTTGTTAACGTGTATATATGGTAATTACAATGTTTGTTGCTTGGTAATTTGGAAATGGGGACCGACACGCCTTATTGGTTTCGATTCAAGATGGCGTCACGGTATTGTTTCATTATAATTTATGCCCAACCCTTACCTCACAACAATGAAGCGTACACTTGTGGTTTACTACCTACCTAGTTTTCCTTACTGCTTTCTTGCGGCCCTTATACGTCAACGAGGTTTGGCCTTTGATTAAAGGATTGGTGGATTGTTTGGAACTGCCCTTTTATATAAATTTTTTTCTATCTAAACTTAGTAAATTTGTATTCTGGTATCCCCGCTTTGGTGTGTGCTCAGGCCGGTTTGTTTCCCATAGCCGCGTCTGTACGTGACTTGTTCGCACCGAGTCGCCCGTCACGGTTACCCACCCCCATGCCTGATGCACCGCTGGTACCCTACTCCGGGGCGAATAGGTGCGCCGTGCGTTTCGGTCTCTGGTATTGCACCAGGTTCGCTCTGGAGTTGGACCCGGGGTAATAATCCTTGGGTTTTCGTCCCTTCGGTATAACTTGGACGGGAGGGAGTTTGACCGTAATGATCGGAGCTCTCTCCCCCTTTCCGCTGATTTAAGCGGAGGTTCACACCCGCCGTTACACAGGCCTTGTTGGTCTTGTGTCCTTGGGTCAGTCCCCCCGCACCTCATGGTGCGTTGACTGATAGGATACTGGGCGGGCGCGTGGTGCCCGTCGTCGGTACCGCACCGATCACAATTACCACAGCTATAGTACCCATCGCCGTTACAAGGAGTTCCTCCCCGCTGCTGTAACGCGGGGGTTCCCCCCCGCCGTAGAGGGTCACACAAGACCCCCCTCACCCCCGTTTTCGTTGTCAGTCCCGCCCGTAGATAGAGCCCCCAGGGTGCGTAGACTGCTGGTACTATTCGTGTTGTCACCCCCGTTTTTCGGTACCCTACCTCCCGATTACGGAGATCACCGCTATAGTGTCCACCGTCACCTAAGGGGTTGTGTCCTTCTATGGGTCCGCTAACCGGCGACGCTGCCCCCGGGCAGCTCTACCGGTGGCGGTTCCCGCTGCTAGCACGCCGTGAAGCTTCAAGCGAAACCAACCCACCCGGCGACGGCGGGCCCTTCTTCCTCTATATCTATAGGGAGATTTACGGTCCTTTTACAGCGCTGGTCTCGATGCCTTTTTTAGACTTCAATCCGCCTCACAGGGGTGATGCCGGCTGCGGGCGCTTTGAACCACGGGCGAATCTCCTCGGTGCTGTTCCATGGTCTGTAATCCCGGATTAGACCCAACAAAGGACCATTCACTGAGGGATTTGCCGATCGATTTTCGAGACAATACCCCTTCTCAAGCTTTGAATCCCCATTCATGGGAATAGTGTTCTGCTTGGACGGGAGTTTTTCTTCAGCGATATTGGGCCAACGCTCGCCTGTTTATACCGTGGCGATTACTCCTGGCTCATTACGCTGCCTCCACTCATTAGCGAACTATAGCGCCGTCGCTCCCGCCGTGAGTTCTGGCGGCAGGATTGTTTGGCATTTACAGCGAGGCGGGGCTTGCGCGCTAGTAGTCGGCCGGCCCCTGCTTCGCTGGTCACCCCAGTTGGCCTCAAGCCCTTCGGGGATTTTAAGTAGCGGTGGATGATTCTTCTCGAACGAACCCCCCCTCGTGTTGAATTGCCGTTGCTAATTCTCATTTGAAATTAATGTTACAACGGACCGTTTATCACGGGGTTAAGGTTCGAGAGAGTTGCGGCGTGTTTAGCCCTACGCATTGTCCGTTCTTTAACGGTGATGATTTGTTGGCCTTGACTACTGCCTGGTCTCCACCCTGATGGCCTCTGTCCCTGCAAGCAGGGATTTCGGCGGAGCATGTATCATTTCTTTTCCATTTTGTGATGTCGTCCATTGCTAAATCCTCTCAGGGGGATTTAGCGATAACTAGACCATTCATCTCAGAATTTACGAATCGATACGCGGGACAATGCCTCTTCACAGGGAGTTTGAAATACCTATTCTTTCGGGAATCAACGGGCTCTGTGAACGGGCACGGACTCGTTTAGGCCTCGCCGTGCTGCTCCCAGCTTACCTCCAACTCCAGAACCGTTGAACAATCCGTCATCGGCGCTGGAGTATGCTGTAAGGTTACAATTTGTGTAGATTGTCTTGTTATTCTTGCAGTATACACCCTCGTTTGTCCTGTTTCGGGGCGCGGGTGAAGGCGAGGTTGCGGTGGTTGCTACTTTGCGGCACACCCCCTATGGTATGCGTGTATTATTTTATTATTATTACTGGGTGTACTTGTCCGTTCATGTCTTGCCTTTTTAATAATAATACGTCGCATACATGATAGGCCAAGTCCAATCAGATGCCAGTACATCCACGGGGCCCCCCCGGCTTTTAGCTACTACCCTTATTCTGTTCTTTGCGGGTAGATGCTGAGGTCACTGTGGTTTAGGTCTTCGCCCTTAATCGCCGTCATCCTCCCTTCCGATTTCGGAGCGATTGGAGCAATCGACTTTTCCTCTACCCGATGGGATACTGCCTGTGGTTAAGCCGTGTTCCGCTTGTTACACTAGGACAATGCTGTGGGTGTGATGATTCTTTTGCGGGGAACGGAACCCATTCGTCCGGGACTGTGCACCCCCCTCTGGGAGTCGTCCTTTGCTGCCTGGGGCGGCGCTTGCTCGCCAAGCGTTCCTCGGGGCACAGCAGGCGTCGGGGTATTCCTACCACAGCACACCGGGGAAACGCTCGGGCAAGCTTCCTTCCGCCTTCACTGGTTGTAGCGGCTCCTCTTAGCTTTCAATGGGTTGGCGTCATCTCCTTTTATGATACCTACCCTTTTTTGGATTCAACTTCCTTTAGTTGTCTCTCCGTTGTGGGACTCGACTTCATCCATTCAATCCGGTTTTTCGGGGCCTTACGTCTTTATTAGAGCGTTTGCGCCTCTTAGATAGTCGCACGGCGTTTGTCTTCCGAGCTCAGACACCCTCCTGGGTCCGAGTTTTGGATGCGGTGTTTTTAATGAAAACCCACGCCAGCCGATGCTTTTGAGCCAGCCACTAGGGGTTGTGCCACGGTTTGGGATTGATTTCCTCTCACCCCCCTCCCCTTCTCTCCCGGGGCGTGCGTACGGGTTTCATCCTGCTACTCCGTCTGACTCCTTTGGTTCGGTCCTTTTGGTAGGACAAAAATTAGGAATCACTAGTGTCTATAATTGTCTTGAATCATGTCCGTTGGCGCTTTGGATTCACTTCCTTTAGCAATAATGCCGGTGTCTTTCCGCCGGCGTTTTCAACAACGACGATATGTATTCAGTATTTTTCCGGTACTGGAGCTGCTAGCTTGCCGTTCCTTCACTTTTAACAGGCTTGTATTCATACTTTCGCGGATCGTGGTTGATCAAAAAAGAAGTTCGGATATTCGTTCGCCCCCTTTTGGGCGATGAATACCCGTTGATGAATACGATTGGCGATTAATTTCGTCATTAGCCTAATTGTGTTTGTCGGATTCCGCCGTAATTTATGCCATATTTATCGCTTCTGATCGTTTTTTCGATCGGGTTTTGGGTATCCGCTCATCCATCTTGGCGGATGGATACCCTAGATGCAATGTTAGACGATTAATTTCGTCTTTTGGCTTTAAGTTCTGTGTCGGAAGACTCGGCCACTCTAACCGCCCTGCGATATTTCTATTCGGAAGTGGGGTGCAGGAGCAGGTCGGCTTTTAATCTCTGACTAAGCGTTTTGTGGTGTGGCACGCGCCGCCGAGCCCCTCGCTCGTTAAGATATCGGCTTTTGTGCCCCATCCTCCGTCGTTTATTCTCAACGCTATAAGCAGGAGATCGTCAGCTCATTTAGGCACTTCACACGGCCGCCCGCGGGCGGGTTTTTGGTTGCCTTTATGTTGAATGACAGGTGCCACCTCTCAATCTCTCTGCATGGAGAAATGGATTGATTGGGTTTGATAAGAGTCTTTGCCATTTTTCAAATGCCATGGACTTATTATTTTTTAATCACTTTTGCTTTCAATTAATATATATGTGTTGAAAGGGGGTATCTCTCCAATCTATCTATGTCTGGTTGGTTTGCTCTGATCATGGAGGTGTGATTATACTATACTATTATATTATTTATACCTCTATGGTCGGATTGATAATTAGTCTTCCCGCCAGATGCAGAGTTTTCTGTAACATGGTGGGATACGACTATTATTTTAATCATATACCTTTCAATGTTTATATATAGTACTAGTTCCACTCTTGGTCTAGCATCGTGCTGCAACTGGATTTATTACAATCTTCTCAGCCTTTTTTATAAAGTGAGAGAATCTCTTTTGGGTGTCCCATATGGCGGTTTCCGTTTCAAAAGTATTCTTATTCTGGTGATGTTCCCAGGCCCTGCTAGTATATGATGAGTTTGGTGCCTACGGCCCAAACGGGATTACTCTTTATACTTGAAGCACCCTTTGCACTTAGCAGATATGTTTGCTCTAAGGTCCAGCTTGGATCTTTATATCCCACTTAGAGGGTTTTTCTCTTGTCATGCTAATTGGATTTCCCCATTCCCCAGGTTTGCGTGTCCCCCTTAGTCATTCGGATGATAGGGGGAATGCTGTTGGGGTGGCTAGGCATTCGGTGCCACTGTGCCCTTTTACAACTCTTGGTGTCGATATTTCCTTAGACTTTAAGTTTTCGGAAATCTGTTAGATTCCTTCTCTCCTGGCTGCCGCAATTCAGTTGTTAGGATAGGCTTGGAGTAAATTGTTGGAGTCTGGTTCTGTTTGATCGGGTACGTCTCTCCTCTCTTCTCTCCAAAATTTTTTTCTGCTGAGGAATTCTTTGTCACCCCTTTCAAACGTTACTGGTCATATCGGTTTGAGGTGGGTCACTTCTTCAGGGCACCATCGAGTAGTCCTTTTCTGATGCTTTTTTTCATTTCAAACGATGAATAGGCATAGTATGCCTATTGGATGTTCCCGTCCCCGGAATGGGTCAATCTTCTGGTTGGCCTTTTTCCATTCTGGGTGGAGATACTTGATACAATTGGGGTTGCTGTTACTTTACTGAAGCTTACTCCCCCTGGGTAGGCTTCGGTTCAGAGGATTTTGAATCGGAGTGGGCTTATGTCCGGTCCTCGCAAGATTTTGTCCGCTTTTTCCGCTCCCTCACTCCTCTTGCCCCTTGGGGTCTCAAGTGAGTGGGATATCGTGGGCTGGCGCATTAGGTAACAGTTGATGACTCCAGTCTTCCTGTCCTTACTGTGCGGTTTTCTCGCAGAGTACAGTGGCCGTCGAGGGTCTGATGATTTGGGCTCTTTCAGCCCTCCTCAGTGTCCGCTCACCGGGGATGATGCCCCTTCCTCCTTCGCCCGTCATAGGCCCGAGGGTGGCGAATTGGGCCTATGGCTCGAGCTGCTCTGAATCTTGTAGACCTCATACTTGGGCGTAAACCTCTCAGTTATGCGGCCGTTTGTTGTGCACGAGGGGGTGCGGGGTTTCTGTGACGTCTCACTCTAGGTACGTCGCTTATCTGGCGCAGGTTTTTTTTGCAGGAGTCCACTCTTTCAGGGGGCCAGCAATTATTCTCTTTATTATGGTGTGCTTAGGTGTCTCATGCTAATTTGGTATTGGCTGTGACCTTGCTTGCGCTGCTCTTACTACTTCGTCTGAATTGCTTGCAATTCATATTTCCATACTCATTTTCGATTCACGCAAGATCCGTGTGACTTTTGCATCCTGGCCCGCCCTCCTTAGTACCTGTGCTACTCTGGCGAAATGGTGTTAATGCAATTTGTTACATCACAATCGTATTGAAGGTAACTCAGATTCCGTGTATGAGTCAATTAAGAACATGTGTTCTAATGACTCGTAATGAATGCTTGCTTACCTTCTCCTATGTTGATTCCCGGCCCGTTCCCGCCCCCTGCAGGATGTTACCTTGTCGAGGGTAAGACGAAAAGAGGAAGGGATTGTGGGTATGACTCACTTGGGGGGGTGTCGTCCTACAGGGTGATCGAAATTAATTATATTATGTGGGAATATATTTTTATGGGACGGATCGGCATCTGCTAAGACAATGCAATCTTGTTAATCAACATCGGAGAAGGTAAGCAAGCCTTCCTTACGAGTCATTAGAACACCACTGTTTCTTACATAATTTAAGACCTTCGTCATTGTTTTTATACAAAAAGCAAGGGTTATTTCTGAATTGTAAGGCCTGTTATTAAAAATTTATCCGATTCTTATAGCCCCTCCCTCTCACTTTTTGGGATATTAAGGCCATTTTTTTTTTGGCAACCCTGAATTTTAAAGGGGGGTGGCCCCATTTAAGATATGAGTTTTTCATTTTTATAGATTTGCCTTCCTTCCAAAACCCCACATGTAAAGTTTCCGCCCCCCGCCGCCGATTATTTTCAATCCTTTTCATACTAGATGCTAAAAACAATGATTTTGTAAGCCCATGAGTACTGTTATAGATTAATATTGGTCGCCCAATATGGGGGCACATTTTTTTCGTCATAACATCCAAACCAAACACTCTTTGGCTCTAAGATTTCACGGTAATGCGAAAATAACGCTTTCTTTCTTCTGATACCAATGTTTTGACCACTTCCGGTACAATCTGGGGCTTCTGGGGACGATGCTATTAAGCAATCGGGCCATAGAACCTTTTAAATGGATTAGGCCTATAGGCCCTAATTTTGTATCAAGACCTTCATTTTTGAGGAGAGTAATAGCTCCGGAGCTCCTAAACAGCTCTCCTGAGCAGTCTTTCAAGGAGCTCCATAAATTGAGCTCCCGGATTATTTGGAACGGCCTGTGCTTTTTGTTATGACATGGAACTAATTGAGCTCTTTGTTGAGCTCCTAATAAATCCGGAGAGTTACTTACCAGAAGCTCCTCTTATTTGCATAATGAAGGCCTGTGTTATTAACCAATCACAGTAACTTTCATGAGATTTAAAGGACCGCCTCAAGGAGGTCTATTCCTTGTAAAAGTAGGCCTAACAAAAAAAAGCTTCACCATATTTCTGATGCAGCTTAAAGTCGGTGGCTGGTAATATTTTCGGTGAAAGTAAAAAAAAAATAAAGTAAAAACTGCCCTCTCTACTCACTTTTCAAAAGCCACTGTTTATACGATAATCTAAAAATTAATGCTGAATGGATAACGGACAAGGACGAGGTCGCATTGTTGTTGTTGTTTTTTTTTATTATAGGTTTAGGCACGCATAACTACTTACCCACATATAACCACCTATTAGTTACCTTTTTTGTATGGGCTTGGCCGGCAGCGTCTGAATGTGTGTTGGAAACAAATTTTGTTCATCGGTGGTGTGCATTTGTTTACCGTGTGTACGACCTTTAACCTTGTTATTTATACTTCCGGTTTCTAAGTTGGACTTCATTGCTGCTTTGAGAACGATCGCTCCGTCGTATTTCTTTTCAAATTAACACTTTGGGATATCAAATTGAAAAACTAATGGTATGAGCATTGCAAGAATTCACGTGAAGGCACGTAGTACAGGGAACCTTTACGTCATTTTTTTTTTACATTGGTCGGCGGCACGACGTAAAGGCCAATAATGCATTGAAAAGCCGTAGCAATCAAGCACTGTATTAAGTATGGACTTCCGACGCAGTGCTGCGTCGGAAGTCAATAGACTATTTGCACAATCCCCGAAATGCATCTCATTCGGTGCCCATTTCCATCCGGGAACTTGTACCAGCCTCAAGTCGGCTAAAAACATACGGTTAGGAGCGTACCAAAATACCAGAAAACTTACCCTATCTGTGACGTTGCACTATAGTTGTGTAATCGTCCGGCAGGTGACAAGTAGGGCACAGTTACGATCGAAAAAAATCATGTTTTGTCGTGAATTTCAACACCAGTGCCTCGATTGTTTTTTGTTCCATAGATATTCTTCTTTATACATTTTTTGTAAGATTAACTTCACGTGAAAAGGGACTTTGTATTGTAATTTTAGGCCACTGTTCGTCGACGAGAACGAACAACAATTTTTTTTTGTTCACATGACCTCTGGTAACAAAGGTTCACGGATGGAAATGGCAACGAAGAGATGCATTTCGTGGGATGCGCAAATAGTCTATTACACTAAGAAAATACCCTAATGGCCGCAGTAATTGGTGTTGTTCGATTCGTGATGCTTATGGTTTAAAAAAAACATTTACTTTTACAAGTCCAGTTGTTCAATCCAAAATTACTTGGATGTATTTTGTGCTATACAGCAGCTTCCGGTAGGTCAGCAGTCTCAGGTCAGTTTACGGCAGGTCCGGTCAATACGTAAATCCTGCTTTAAAATTGAAAAAAACTAACGTTTGAAATGTTGAAATCTCAAGACTGGAATAATCTCGAAAGGCATTGTGGGAAAAGAGATTTTTGTTTTTGTGTTAAATTTTGTTTGTGGCCCGCAGCGGATTGTGTGTTCACTTTTCATGTCTCCGAGCACCGAAGTACAGAATAACGTTCAATTTATCGCTAGGTAGGTTCTAGAGGTCAGACCCAATTACGACTACATTTCAAAACAAAACTTAGTAATAGACCCTTATGCATGCAAAAAATCCATAGAACCCCTTCGTTTTCCGGAAGCTTTTGAGATTAGTTTCATAGCATACATCGCTATGAAGGACTGATCACGTTAATCCTCGCGCAGTACTTAATTAGGAAATCATCTTTGTCGAAATCTGTGGCACACACACACAGTGGGAAATACCTTACAGACGCGTTAAGTCAATTGAAGCAGGGACCACTAAGGCCGACTGACAAGATAATAGGGCATACTGTCATAATGAGTAGCTTCATGATCGCGTTAGTACGTGGCGCAGTGTTATTCACGAGCATATATGTCAACACGTCTTACTGCATGAATTAGGACCGCGTGCCGGTGCGGCGCTATCAGTACAAAATTGTATGGGGATTTTTAGCCTGAAGCCTATAACATGCTTCCAGTCAAAACGAGCGATTGTCATGCGCAAACCGGATTTGACCCAAGATCAAACGTTACGCATGCTAATGAGCAGAAATCGTTTTCGCTGAGATGGGAAGATATCGGGGCTTTTTTAAATGTTTACAAATTGCGGTCGACATGTATGACCTTTACCTGTCTCATGTTCACTTGGATTTCCGGGTTGGACTTAGTCTGTGAATTTGGAATTAGGACTCTGAAAAGTGCATCAAATTTTGCTCTTGCAAGTTTATACTTCTTCTGAACACTAATTCAAACATTTAAGGTGTTGTCTACCGATGTCTTACAGCCCAAAAGTAAGTAACTTGGCTCCATTGGAATCATTATAGGGAAAAGCATTAAGGTGAGGCAAATGTTTCTACATCGGTCCCGGTTCATTTTTGCATGACAGACGGCCAGTAAAATAGTCAGGTTGATAAAAGATAAGGCCAGTCAAGTAATGCTTAGCAGGACTGGGCCCGTACTAGTGCCAGTGCACAAAGTTGAATCTGATGAGTTTACCACCAAGGAGATTAAATCAGGAAATAAGGAGATGACAATTGTGGACGACCGGTGGTCCCTGGGCCTTGATTTACAGGGGGCGCTATAACGACTCGGTTTAGATTTTAAAGGATTGGACACACAGCACTAAATGTCCAGGTAAACCGGGATAGCGATAATCTTGTAAAACTCTTGGACTTAAAACTTAAATTGATATGAAAGCTGTGAATTTCTGATTGCTATAACATAGAATTACTGTAAATTAAGTTATTTTTTACAAACACAAATAGTAGGGAACTACCTTTCCCGGGGATTTCAATTGAAGGACCCTAATGTGTAGACTGCTAAGCTGTATCAAATATATAAACCTTGATTCATAAATAGATTAAATAAATCTAAAGAAAATAAATTAAATGACTAATTTTGATACTCAACATCCCATTTGACCTTGAAATAACTTGAAATTAGGGCCGCATTTGAAAAATAAAATAATTACATTGTTAAACCATTCATGTAAAGAACCCCTTAAAGTGGCCTGGACAGGGCTGAGTCGACATTTCCTAATTTCTTACATTTTCGTACCTCAATTTACATTATCCTGATCATCTCGCAATACCGATTTTAAAAGTGAACATCGGGAAAGTGTTAAATATTTCAAGGATATATACCCTAACTGTCAGGGCCTTCTCCTGTTTTCGCGAACGCTTATCAAGATGCTGGAGTTGGATTGACCCCGTTAATGACGACAGAGTAACAAGTTGTAAACAAGCTCACACTTGTGCTAATATGAAACCGCACCGCACACTCAGATACATGTATCTCTCCTTATCGGTTTCTTTTCTGGGAACTTGAATACAGCTATTCTGCTTTCTGAGTCTCCTTGTCGGTACGGTCACCGCTGGTGCAGCCGTCGACAATACAGCCCATTATAATCGTAATTTAAAGGCATCAAATCAGAAAAATTATGCATATGATACAACACGTCCGACGCATATCACGAGAATCAACTGTGTACTTAGTTTGTCAAAGAAAAACTGTGCCACGGCGCACTTAATCGAGTTAGGGGGGGGTAGCGGGTGGGAAATATGTCAACTTCCTTTGTCCACTATGACGATCATGACGCGTACCGCGCGTATTTGTTACTCGTACGTCACTTCTGGGTCACGCTTGCCGCGCGATAATCATTTCATTTGTTGAATTCCTTTGAAAGCTTGTCCAAAACCATGATATTATGCCCAAGTTTTATCAATATACTTCTCATCATTACTGTTATCAATTTTACAT
>JAMKCH010082516.1:0-12100 GCA_023653785.1 Ophioderma brevispina | reverse complement strand
TTATGGAAAAATTGTCAAAATTTCCCTTAGTAAATATTTTGGGGAACTTTTTTTGCCCGGGGGGGGGCAGTGTATTCAAAGGTGGGGAATTGATGCGTGAACATGGACTTCGAAATTCACCGTAAACACGTATTTTACAGCCGACTAAAAAACATACCCTAAACAAGCCTTTTGTGTTTTTTGCAAATAAACAAGTCTTTCGTATCAAAACAAGTGAGCAATGCATTGTGTTGATAATATTACCTTATTATTGGCTTTTGGGTCATGTTGCTTTACATTCCAAATTACAAATTTTGATGATTTGATCACAATTTCAGGGTTTTATTTGAAAAAAATACCCTTTTTTCCATATTTTGCTGTTTTTTTACACCAATAATGTACGCGTACATCGCATGTTGAAAAAGAGACCCTTTTACGCGTTTCTGTTCACGCATCTTCTTCTTCTTATTGCATATGAGGAGCACGCTAAAATTATGTTGTAAGCTTTGGAGCCAATTCACTGTTGATTGGTTGGCGGTTTGAGAAATCTTGTTGTCCATGGTGACCGAAAAGCCGAAAGGTAGGGCACCTCATTGAGAATGTGATCCGCAGTCTGTGAGGAAACACCATTGGCAGGCTGGCGGTGGCCGCAGACCCCATCGGTGCAATTGCTATTGAAGCGACTGACTCCTGTTGAGAATCCGGCTACTTAAGGGGGAACAATTCCTTACGTGGTAGATTGATGCCAGGTGGTTAGTTCTGTCTTAGGGGTAATAGAGGTGTTTCTGGTCTTGGCGATCTAGCCATGCGTATTCCATGTCTGTAAGATGTTGAATGGGGGAACTGGCGAGTTTAGCAGCGTGCGGCAGAAAGAAAGGTAGGCGAGTCTCCAAGTTGGGTGAGTCTTGACACATGTTATGCAGCAGGGGTTTGTTCGTACAGCAGGGCCTTATTCACTAGTTCAGCCATCATTACACCTTTGAATACAAGTGTCAACCCGCGGACTTTTGAAGGGAGGGGGGGTAGGGGGTGTAAGGACGGGGTGGTGGTGAGGTGAGGCGTTGGGCATGTGGCGTGGGTGTTTATGACAAAATTGCGTGCCTATCACCATGTTTGTATAGAGTCAACTGAGGCCGGTGGTCTGCACAGAGGAATGTCAACGTAAGCATGACAAGCCAGACTTGTGGATGTCAGTGGAGATTTGGAGCAGCCAATATGAAAAAGCCAACCTTGGTGCATAATCTCTGGTTTCCATGAACTGGCGAGAATCTGATTTATGGGATTCCAGTTGTAGGATAACTCCTTGTGATCTATTTCTCTGGAAGGACGACCGCTGTAAGTTAAAAAATGGATTTAGTCTATAGGCTACTCTCGGGGTTTAGTGAGCCAGTCGGAACGGCAGCAGCATTTTGCGAATGATTTTTCTCCGAGTGCTGTCCTGGTAGTTAGTCATTCCTATTGCGTAGGGATTCGTGGTCGTTGAACTTCGGCAATTTCTTAGTATCGTTGGATTCAAGGAAAAGAGCTGAGTAAATTGGAAAATGATTAACATCGCGCTGCTTTTTTAAATGAGTTTGGGTTATGAATATTTGCTGTCGAACTATTACTAAAAGTTCAGACCCCGTGGTAGACCTTGTTGCACTCTATTAATAACTAAGCATTTAAACGTTGAAAAATTTCCTTATTTTACATCGTATGAGCTCCAATAATTTGCAACGTACTTTTCCCAAATCGGACACCAACTTTTTTAAAATAATCCGTGCTACAATAAATTCACTCTTTTTACTCTAAGACCTTTAAAAGCTGTAGATACAGTCTATACCTTTTGGGAATCCTAAATTGGACAAAATAAAAATTTGACTCCTGTGTAATTTTTAATCTAGACCCTTTTATGGCACCAGTTGTAGTACTAGTAGAATCACGTTCCGGGGGCCCCCTCTAAAGATTTTTACGCATCTTTTGTACTGGAAGTGTGTTACAAAAATACTGCCATCTCCGGATCTATTAACTGCCGTAGACTAGCAATGTTGGAACACTGAGAATATTAATTAGTCAAAAAGTGTCTCATTTGACCCTAATTAAATAGTAGCATGCACATTATTTTTTTAGATAGAATCCACAAAATAGTGCTAAAGGAAGGCTTTTTAAAATTTCTGGATTTAAATTTCATAATTGCGCAATATTTCTACAACTTGAAATTTGGGATTTTAATTACAAATTCAAAATGGACTAATTAGCAAATGACCAATATGTACTTGAATCATCATTTGTCTGACCCCAAACACTAATTCAGTCATTTGGTGAGTTAAGTCGTCTTTAATTAGTCAAGTAATTTGTCAATTGACAAATTAAATTCGTCCTCTTTAATTTGTCATTTTAAGTTTAAAAGTTAGAGGTAATGAAAATACTTTAATCGGAAACTACTTTTCATTCTTCCAGAATTAGCAAAAACATGTTTCAGCTTGAAGTACATATTCTGAATGACAAAACAACTGATTGGCATGACTAATTTTAATTAGTCAACTAAGACACTTTTTTCTAATTAATATTTCAATGAAAGGCCAGTGACTGCAACAAAATGACATACTGCAACCAAGGTGAAATGGTTGTCGCTGCTTGAAATGATTAATTACACATATACTGTGATAATACTATAGATATGACTTCAACTTACAAATAATTAATAAAAACAAGTCCGGAATGCAATTTTAACTTAACACACCTGTGCTCTGTTTTTCTGATGAGGAAAGTGAACTCTTGGATCCCTGCTAAAGTTATAATAAAAATATTATACCTCTTAATTAATTATTTAAAGTTCACCGTGCTGTTTTCCAATCATGTCATGTTTTTACTTGAATGGAGGTATCAATAAAAGCACAGGGTTTGCAAATTGAGCTTAAGTTGTTCCGCTATTTGGATATAAGAAAGAAAACATGGATGTGTCACAATGGCCCGTAACAGGGGTATGAGCTTTCTCCTGATATCAAAATATCAGGTTTGAATTCTTCACTTCCAAAATTATCGCGAATTCGTGAAGCCTTGGATAACTCTGATATGAAAACGTATCATTCACCTGACGAGCAACAATACAAATTTGTGACCCTCTTTTATGCAGATTTACACCTGCATCTCAGGATGATGAAATCACAAACTGATATGCATCAGCTCCATCTAAATCATGGACCTAGAATCCAATGCCTACTTGGATGCTTCAAATTCCTTTGGTTACCTTCCTGCCAACTATCACCAACATCGTCAATCTCTCCCTGATACTGCTCCTTCCGATCTGCTTTAAAAATGCCTTGGTCTCGCCACGACTCAAGAAAGCCGCAACTGGATGCAAATAATTTCAAAATTTATCGCCCAGGATTTCTATCTCAATTTTGTGTCAAAAATCATTGAAAAAGTAGTTGCCGCTCTCGGCCTGATGATTAACCGGTCTCGCATGAATTATTTGAGTCGTTTCAATCCGCCTACAAAAAATACCATGGAACTGAAACTGCCTTAGTAAGAGTGGCAAAATGATATCGATGTCTCTTGATAACAAAATATGTTGTGTTTCTAGTGCTGTTGGATCTGTCTGCAGCCTTTGACACAATAGACCATGGAATTTTAAAACTGTCGCCTGAAGTCTATGCTTGTCAAAGGTCATGCTCTTGACTGGATTGGCTCAACCTTAGCAACAGACAGGCAATCTGCTAAATATTGATGGAACTGTATACTGCACCCCTTCAAGTCCGTTTGGAGTTCATCAGAGATCAGTGCTTGCGGCCCACTGCTTTTCATTATATATTCACGCCTATTGCTGATAGGCTCCGGGGAAAAATGGCAATTAGTCCTAATCCCTTCTTCCTCCATCACCAGGAAGGGCACAATAGTGATGCGGAACATCTTGCAATATGAGGGATAACGCAAAAATTATATTTGGTTATGATATGAAATTCCCCTGACGATGAATCAGCTGTGAGGTCAAAATGAATGTTGTGTTGCAGACATTAAGTCCTGGATGACTGCTAACAAACTTAAGCTAAGATGAGACAAAACTGAACTTGTCATGTTCACAATACGCATTTGCATGCAAAATCCAGGATAATCTATCAAATTGCCAACACCTACTATTCAGTCTACACATTTCTGCTCGCAATTTAGGGGTATTGCTTGATGAAAACCTGTCAATGGCATGAACAAGTGAATAAAATTTGTCAGTCCGCTATTTTCAAATTCGTTAACATCCGCTCAATCAGAAAAAATTTTGTCGGACGGACAATGCCTCAATTCTTGGTTCATGCCCTTTCAACACCGACTGACAGGAGTAATGCTCTTTTGTATGGAATTTCAACACCCATTTGATTCACTTCAGCGAACACAAACTGCAGCGCTCGTGTTCTCTCAAAAACTCGCAAATATGATCACATAAATCCAACTCTTATGCAACTTCATTGGCTATTCGACAAAGGATCCAATTCAAGATTCTGCTGTTAACATGGAAAGCACTAAAACGGACTTGCCCATATTAATTAATGATCTTCTCACGCCTACTTGCAACCCGGGACTCTCAGATCGTCACGATACTAAAATTGCTCGTCACCCCTCCCACCGTACCCAAGGAACTTATCATCATTTGGTGATAGAGCTTTTTCTTTTCCATGTGCACCAAAATTGTGGAACTCGCTTCTATACAACATTCGTGTTATGTGTGTTTCAGTTAAGATTAGAACAGTCTTAAGACATAGTGTTTCAATATGCCTATAATGTTTTAATATTGCATTTTCAATATTGACTAGTTGACTCTCCAATGTTACGTTTGTTCAAGTTTCCATATTACTTTGTATGTTTTTGCTCTCCTTTAGGTTACAGGTTAATGTTGAATTATTGTTCTTCTGTTTATTGTTATGTAATCTTTGTACAGCGCCTCCCTCGGAATAGGTGCCTAGATGATGGCGCCTTATAAATGCTATATTATTGGCTGTCAAAACGGGTCATTCCACCTTTAATATAAGAGTGGGCTGTTAAGTCAGGAATTCAAAGGAATTGTTTTTTGCCGTATTTTCTTAATTGTTTTTCCAACATATATAAAAGTATACCTATTTGAGAAGGAAATGATCAAGGAATCTAATATGATAAGATTTTTCCCCAAAATACGTCATTTTTTGAGAAATCAGAAAAAATGGTGATTTTCACTCATTTATTGTGGTCCCTATAAAAAACAATTACAGAAATGTTATATAAATGTGCCTTGTTCGGTTTTGTATTCCAGAGTATAGTTCTAGGGTTCGGTATTTCCCCTTTTTTCAAATTTCTGCACTATTTATCAAATTATTTGCCCAAAAAAGCCAAAAAAACGCGTGTTTTCCATTGGAAAAACGCCAAGATTGTTCAAAGGTTGAATTAAATCAATTTTACCCAAAAATGGAAAACTAAAAAATACCACCCGACCCTAGATTTTGATATGCTCTATATGATGCATTTCATTCTTACCTGTTGATGATATTGGATTACGAGTAACTGGGAACCGAAAATCACGAGTTATCGCCGAAAGTGAACACTTAGAAAATCGCCATTTTGTCCAAATATTGTTCCGTTTCGCTACAAATATACCTTATTCCAAACACAAAGCGTTTCATCTCTGATTCTTCACACTGATTCTGCACCAGTTCAAATTGCTTCATCTGGATAATTATGATCAAATTCAACAATTTATGCGGCTCAAATCGTGGAAATTAAAACCATTCTGGTTGGACAAAGCATCTCACGTGGGCAACCACTTTACAAATGCATACAAGTTACCATGGTATGCGTATATCGAATCGATTGCATCAGGCGCTTCTGATGCGACTCAGTACATCGACGCGCCGCCGAATAGCACAAGACGCGTATGCGTAATACGCGAAAATTACCCGCCCTTTTTGAAGTTCAGCCCATGTGATTGTTTTTATTATAAAATATGATTAATATGATCAGACAACATGAACTATAAGACAAATATGAGGAAAAAAAAATTAAATTATAAGATTGGTTAAAATATATGGAAAGAAAACATGTAATGCCGTTAACTGAAAAAAAAAATAAAAACTGGCATTTGACCAAGTTCCTGACTTCACAGCAACCTTAATCATTGGATTTCAAAACAAATGGGATGAATGTGCGATTGCCTGAACAGATTGGAGAACAGAACTGGCGATCTACGGTTTTCTTTGGCAGAAGTGGGGCTACATGGAGCAAATTCAAGAAACAAGCTGTGGTTGTGGACAGCACACACCCATTGAAAAAATCTCTTGGTCTGCCACTGTTGGAGCACAATGCCACAAACAAGGACTTGCATGGAATTCAGTTACGCAGCCCGGTTGTTTACCACTCTGGCGGATTTTCTATTGAGGAATCCACTGGGTTTCAGGGGTGCAAACAAGCGGGAGATGGAAACGCCGCTCCGAGGAAATAGATTGGAACGTCTTGTTACGGTACGAATGTGAACATTGCATTTCGCTCATGAGGAGAATAACTTTGCACCCGGCACTGTGTTGGACACGATAGAAGAAGAACAACAAATGTGATGTCATTAAAGAGCAGAACAAACTTTAAATCGAGTGTCTGGTAAAATGTATGACTTATCAACATCGTCTTCGTTATTGAAATAATATAAATGGTAATTTTTTTGCCGGTAAAATTTTTACATCTTAGATTTGAAAGGATTGAATGTTATTTTAAAAATAGCCTGGATGTGACTATCATTTAGAGAAGTCATTTTGTAAGTTTTACCAAAACCAAATATTGCATAATACACACGGTTTTTGTATTAGAGGCAAGGGGGGGGTGAATTGAAACGCCTTCAAAACCAGTCGTCCGTCCTGGGAGTGAATTTTGAATATTCAGGAATATTATCAGTTTGGTGCTTGTCTGCACACATAATTCAATTCGATACAAACAATCCGCCAAAATATCGTTGTTGGATGTTGGGTGCTATTGGGTGTTCAATTTGTCTTACCCATGGCCCCACAGCGGAATGAAATGACACATCAGTCGTTTTAGATTTTAAACAACCCCTCATGAAATAATCTTTTCACCAAGCTGTGATTGCATTATGAGAAAGAAAAAAGAGTATCTGAGCACATGACCAGGGTACCAATATTTTTACACCTGGCCACCTATAACACATACATAAATTTAAAAAACCAAAAAACATAAAAAAAAAAAAGCGGCACCCACAGTATGTGGCAGAGGCGGAGGCAGCCATTGCTTCTATTGTTGGTACTCTAGGGTTTCTTTTGTGGTCGGTTTAAAACATGCGAGACGGTTAATTACTAAAGATTACGTAACTTTTACCTCTCTATCTATATGAACCTCTTTTGATAGAAGTGATAGTCAAAGGAATACAATTGCAGTCATTCGGTGTGGTTCCCGATTTTACGTCCGTTGAACACAATGGTTCAAAAAACCGAAAGATTCCAAAACGACTTTGTCAGCGGGCGATGATTGTGATAAGCATGCGCTAGACAATGAAGTAGTTAGTAGTTTTGAACGAGTCAAAGGACTTCTCAAAGTGCATTCTACTCTTGTAGCATAAGCTATAACATAATCTCTAAAATGACGGTAGTGAAATATCTTATTCAAACGTAGAAAAGAATGATTGCACTTTGCTGGTGTACAGAAAGTCACAGTCACAATCAGTTGTCCCAGGATGTTTAATAATTTCCACTAAACAAAAGAGGGCCGACATATCAGACTACCCGCGTACACTGTAAAAATGGCTCCGTAAAATAAGAAAAACAGTTTCCGTAAATTTACGGATAATCTGTTTTAGAAAACAATAAAATTTAAAAAACACAAACTAAGAAAATGTTAATTACGGAAATATTTCAAAAATTTATGGCAGCAATATTTCCAGACTTTTTTTTTTTTTTGGTTTCGTAATTTTAAATTTTAAATTCGGGAAAAAATCTGTTAAAATACACCATTTTTTGTCGAGAATATGAGACAATTTCTGTAATATGCAAGTTCAGGTAATTGACAGACATTCGTGTAAATTTACACCCTAACAGTGTAAGAGTATGGAAGAAAAAATTCAGTTTTGTTGAACAGTTTATAAATAAGTAATCTGGCTTTATCAACAATAACGCTAGGCTATCATTAATTAAAACCTATTTAAAATTAACGAAAAAATACACTTTACAACTTTAAAAAAGTGTTTGTTAAATACTATTATCGGTGATAATTATTTGTGTTGAAGGTTTTGTGCTAAATGTTTAATTGATAAGCCAGGTTCCAATCCAATTTATCATGTTTACATTCAATAAAGTTTGTGTTCATGCGAAGTTTGAGGAGGGTACCCCACTTGAATTGCAGCTCATAATTTTAATTGTGTTTCATAATGATGAAAAGACCATTACCAGCATATACCTTAATTTCACAATTTTCACAATCTGAATCCGGTATACTATTTTAACGTGAGCATTAATTGTGTGTATTATAATAGCCCATAGGTTGCTGCACAAATATTTTTCGGTAACCGTAAAAAGCCATATTAATGCTCATAGCATCGTAATAGAATAGAGTTCAGCCAAAATATTTTGCAGATGAAATGAGAACAATTAAAGCCTTTCAATGATACCAAAATCTCAGGTTTGATAAGGCGAGTGCTGGGGTCGAGGCTGAGGCCTGAGGATCGGGTGGTATAGACCTTTAAGATAATATTCTATACACGTACACGTGCATTTTAATTGTTGATTTTAATTTAAAATTAAGTTTCACGTGCAAAGTTTTTGGAAAGTGAGGAAGGGATTTTTTTATATTGTATTGTTCGCAATGTCATAGAACATTGCTAGCATTTGAATTTATTTTCTTGCAAATGAGGAGGCATTTTTATTATTTAAAGCGTGGAGGGTTAGAGTTGCTCAGAGATCGTTGTAAAGTAAGTAAAGTAGTAAATAAATGTGACCTATTAATGTTTTAATATCAATATGAATGATTTACATTTAATGTATGTAAGCTCTTTATGGTAAATGACTTTTGCCAATAAAAGCATACTTGACCATATTACTTTGCTAGGTCACTGTTGGTTTGCTTTATTGTTTACTCGAGGCTTAAAGGTGCGTGTTCCGATCGTATTTGGGACCCCTGTTTTCCCCGGAAGTAGTATCAATTTTGATATCAGAATGAAAGGCCATATTTTTCTCATTGTCGTCCTGAAATTTTAACCCTCAATTGTAATTCATACCCTAGATATAAACCAAAACCGCCGTTTTAATGGTTAACCATCAATATTTGAACAGTATTGAATAGGGCTTTGCAATATGCATATTGCTTCTACCATCAAAACCGCAAGTTTGTTTCCACGGTACTTGATGGGCGTATGTGCAAGTGCCAGGCTCTCATATCAAGTAGAGAACACAGTGGACATAAATCGGAACAAGTACCTTTAATAATAATAAAGTGCGGCATTTACAGCAATTACATTTTTATAGTATGAAATATTCAAGAAACTACGCTTCAACATTTTAAAAGTATAGAATGCTTTTATATTTAGATGTTTAGCTGTCTGACTCTGAATTGAATAGTTGGATCGCTCCCCCATGTATGCAAGGTATTACTTTTAGTGTGTTTCTTATCACTCGCCTAATTTAGGGGTAAGTAGTAGAGATACATTAAGTGAATGACTTACACCATTTGTCTGTGTGAAGGTTGGGATCCTCTCCCTCTCTTTATCTCTCAGTGCCCAATGTGCTGTGCAAGGTCTGAATAAATCATATATTTAGCCTTGGGTGTTTTCTCTCTTTTCTATACATGTTTTTTGTCTAAACCACTCAGATGTTAAAGTCTGTGTGTAGGTTGGGATCTTTCTTTTGGACTGCATAACAAGATCTTGAATTAATTAACCACGCCAATGTTTATCATTCAAGGACGCCAGATGATGTTCGCTGTCTGGTGTAAAGGGTCTGATGGGTTATCCCCATTGTTTGTTTTTATTGTGATAAATCCTTGGTCATCGTACAGCGATAATTGCGATAATAAGAGTGACCTCCGCGAATTCGGTAAGGCATAGCATCTCACTTTCGTGTCCACGTGTTTTGTGCTCGCGTCACGGACAATAATATGTTAATTAAAACACTGAAAACTTTCAATAATTAAGAGAATCTGGGTAGCACTCACTTTGGGCACCCTGTATTTTTAATGTAAACTACTATAAGACCAATTGACACCACAGCTGTTGTATTTGTGCATCTAAGCTTGCAGTAAAAAACAGAGAATTAGATTAAATGGGTTTGGTAGCAAATTATGCCACCAGCCAATAAATGTTGCCACTTTGTAAAGGCAAAAATACGGCATATGCCACACAAACGTGGGATGTGCATCATTAGGTGCAGGAAGCCCAAATTGCGTCACTCTCTTTGTTAGTCTTGTTTATATTAAGGTGGCATACAAAGATGGCAGAGATAGAAACATATTTGTGTTCAGAACTATCCAAGTTGGCACAATATATTGAATCAACGCATACTCCCTATATTGAAATCAACGCTGAAAATTGGTAGAGTCTGCAACCAGCAGAACCAACGATTTCAAGGTCAACGCTTAATAGTTTATATGAAGAACATTCATACGTTCATTCAACGTTATTTCAATATTGAACGTAAGGACTTGGGTTGATTAAATGTTAATACGACACATTGAGAGGAGTGCGATAACCCAATATGGACAAGAAGTTAAACCTCATTGATTACGACCGCAACTGCTAGTAATTAAATAATAAACATAAACACGTTAGTAAATACATTGAATAAATGTTTCGCGGAGTCGCAAAACAGTTTTATGTCGTTTTATATTATAAACATTTGACCAAACTCTAAATCTTCAAAAAAATCAATAAAATACGTTTTTGTTGATTTCTTGATCTCAGATCCGGCATTTATTATTTTCAAATTATCTTTAGATCTAACACTTTGGCCACAGACAGAGATAGGGTTAACATTTTGACTACAGACACACACATACTAAAGCAATCCCTATGTGCCCTATTGTACACGACACAAAAAGGCTTGGCAGAGGGTTAACAAGTGGTAGCACTCCCAGACGATAATCTGAAATGCAATACTTCGCAAGAAAATGAAACCCCGACTATAACCATTTTACACGAAAAATCTAACTAATCATATAGAGTTACATCTCAACTATAGGAATAAAAGTATTGCAGAGTGCAATATCTCACCCTTGAATAAAAGGACACATCATTTTTAGGTCGTCCGATAGGAAAGACCTTATGGCAGCATGATTCGTGTGTCGGTGGCGTCGTGTGTCGTGAGCTTTTCTTGTGAACAAAATATCTGGAGATCTGTAAGTCACACAGAGCTGAAACTTGGTGGAGGAGTGCGGGGTTACAGATTCTCGAACTAATTCAATTTACAACATTATATATGCATTTTAAGTAGCTAATTTGCATAATTAATTAGCATATTTGACCTATTTTCTTGATTTTCATTGACACTTTTGTGAACACAATATCTGGAGGTCTGTAAGTCACACAGGGCTGAAACTTGGAGGGATGCGAGGTTACGGATTCTCAAACTGATTCGATATACAACATTACATTGTCCTGGGGTATGGAACAATGTCCTGGGGTATAAGACATTGTCCTGGGAGTATGGGACACTGCCCTGGGGATATGAGACATTGTCCTGGGGTATGGGACATTGTCCTGGGGTATGGGACATTGTCCTGGGGTATGGGACATTGTCCTGGGGTATAGGACATTGTCCTGGGTATAGGACATTGTCCTGGTGTATGGAATATTGTCCTGGGGATATGGGACATTGTTCTGGAGGTATGGGACATTGTCCTGGAGGTATAGGACATTGTCCTGAGGTATGGGACATTGTCCCGGGGTAGGGGACATTGTCCTGGGGTATGGGACATTGTCCTGGAGGTATGGGACATTTTCCTGGAGGTATGGGACATTGTCCTGGGGTATGGAACATTGTCCTGGGGTATGGGATATTGTCCTGGAGGTATGGGACATTGTCCTGGCCGGGGTATGGGACAATGACCTTGTTAACATGAATTATTTTTACATTGTTTTATATTGTTATTGCTGACTGACTACATTTTCAGGTTGAACATGTAAACCAAAACTGAA
>JAMKCH010082515.1:0-27924 GCA_023653785.1 Ophioderma brevispina | reverse complement strand
GAGCCAATCCTTTTTCCGAAGTTAGGATCCGGATTGCCGATTCCGTACCTACATTGTTCTATTGACCAGAGGTGTGCACATTGGAGACATGCTGCGGTTATGGGTACGACCT
Organism: Ophioderma brevispina; assembly: GCA_023653785.1. Classification (NCBI taxonomy): domain Eukaryota; kingdom Metazoa; phylum Echinodermata; class Ophiuroidea; order Amphilepidida; family Ophiodermatidae; genus Ophioderma; species Ophioderma brevispina. The sequence continues at coordinate 27,812 of JAMKCH010082515.1, read as the reverse complement.
GAGGCGAGAGTCCACGATCGTCCCCGGATTTTCAAGGACAGGCCCAGTGCAACACCGACGACCGCTCCAGGACGCGGCGCTATACGGGGCCGCTGGTCCCCTATCTCGAGCCAGTGCGGTTTCAGGGGGGAAACCGCCATTACCAAAGAAAGAAAGAAAAGACAAATCTTCCGGGGCTCGGCCAGCGTCTCCGGGCTCCATGGCTTTGGCCAGCTCTGGACCACCCAAAATGATGGCGGGCCGCCTTCAGGTTCGTGCGGGAAATATTGACCCGATACCCTTTCGGCCAGGGGCGCAAACCCACGCGAACGGGGCGCGCGCCGCCGCTCAGAGAGGACTTACCAGGCCTTAGATCGATGGACCATGTGCAACGGCTGTTCACATGGAACCCTTCACACGACTCGGCCCTCAAGGCTCTCCACTTGAGTATTTGCTCCTTAATCCACCAAATCTGCGCCGGTTGGAGGCTCCGAGCGGCCTCTCGGCCGTTTTCGCTTCGTTGCTCACACCGCGTCCCTCCTACTCGCCGGGGCGTACTGCACTGCCGCCGACGGCCCCGGTATGAGCGTCACGCTCAGCGCCATCCATTTTCAGGGCTGGTGATTCGGGCAGGTGGGTTGTTACACACTCCTTAGCGGATTCCGACTTCATGGCCACCATCCTGCTGTCTCTCTTCAACCCACACCTTTTCTGGGGTCTTTTGAGCGACGGAGCGGGAAGTGAGGCGCTCTAACCGGGCGTACGGTTCATCCCGCAGCGCCGTCTGCTTACCAAGAGTGGCACCACGGCGGCTGTCCAATTAAATCTGTTGTCCTGCTCCAAGTCAGCGAGTCGGACTTCATACCAACTTTGAGAATAGGTTGAGGTCGTTCGGCCCCCAGACCTCTAATCATTCGCTTTACCAGATAAAAACCTGTTTTCAATGAGCGCCAGCTATACTGAGGGAAACTTCGGAGGGAACCAGCTACTAGATGGTTCGATCGATAGTCTTTCGCCCTATACACAAGTCGGGCGATCGATTATTTGCACGTCAAGCGTGCGGACTCAACCAGAGTTTCCTAGGGTTATCCTGCTCGGGCATAGTTCACATCTTCGAGGGCCTAGCGTGACAAGCTCGTCCTCCCTCACCGAGAAAAGCGGAAGAGGACGGGGCGTGGTGCGCGCTCGCCCAAAGGCGAGGATCCCACCTCGCGACGGGCCTACACCGTCCTGTAATTTCATTGCGCCTAGGGCTAGTTATACGGACCTTCGACTTGCGTGCCGCCCCCCCCGTTAGACTTATGGTCCGTGTTTCAAGACGGTTCGAAAAGGCGCCCGGCCAAGTTGGCAGACCCCGTGCACCTGAGGGCGATCCAGCTTTCTCGACCGCAAGAGCGAGCGGGCACTGAGGACAGCCCCGTACGCCGCAAGAGCGGGAGTCTGGCGGCGCCAGGGCCCTAGCCCGAAGGCCGAGCAGGCGCGGAACGTGGGCATCTTTCCTCGACCTTGCGACCGATGCGGCCGGCGAGACTATACGTTCTCTTCCAGCCCCGAGGAGCCGGATGAGGTACCTGCCATCGCCGCGTCCAATCGGACCGATCAAACGGTTTGGTCGCCAACCCCAGAGGCGCGGGAGAAATGCGCGCGACGGGCGACAGCATTAACCACCCCGTCAGGGTTCCCGAGGGAAATCCTGCCGACGGAACGGACGCGCCGAAGCCTCCCTTGCGTGAATCTCCCAGCGCCACAGTATGCGGGGACCTTCCTTACTTCTCGGCAGATTCACGTACTATGAACTTTCCTTCTTCAAAGTTCTTTTAAACTTTCCCTCATGGTACTTGTCATCTATCGGTCTCGTGCCTAGTATAGCTGGATGGAGTACCACCCGTCTTGGGCTGCATTCCCAAAACAAACCCGACTCGTGAAAGCCTAAGGACACCGGCGACGGGCGCCTGCGGGCGGCCTCCCCCATAACACACTCTATGGGATGAGGAGCCTCCTTCACAAAGGGACGTGCGGCTCCTCGTCACCCGGGTCAGCCACGGGCTTCCTTAAGCCACATTTCCCGCACGCCACTGGACGCGGGGGATTCGGCGATGGGCTCTGCCCGCTCACTCGCCGGTAGCTACGAGGAAATCCTGGTAGTTTCTTCCTCCGCTTAGTCTAGCTTAAAATTCAGAGGGTGATCTCGCTCGATCTGAGGTCGACTCATAAAGACATTGAGAATGTTAGGTGTCGGTTCCTCGCGCAGCGAACGGGCCGCGCCTGCACCCGCCAGAGCGCTTTTCAAGCCTGGCGCCTCGGAACCTTTGGGGTGGCACCTTACCTTCACCAACGCAGCGCTTTCCAGGCGGTCTGATGGGATTTACCGGTCAGAACAGCTTGCGGATTTCCCGCTTGTTCCGCCTCACCGGAACGCCGGCCGCGCCTCGCGCACGGGACACAGACAGTTTGTGGAGAGGTGCCGCTTCTATGGACCTCCTTTAAAGCTCGCTCTAGTGTACTCGCTCCGCGACCGCTTGCACGGCGCAGATTACGGATGCGGGGTTGCCTTCGCATCCCGCGTATGCGTGTCACCGCATACGCTATTTCTCTATTGTTAACGACCCTCAGACGAACGAGGTCCGGGCCCCGGGGGGCCCGGACCGCCATGTTGTCCGTTCAAATGCCGACTGATCATGTGTTTCCTGCATTCACATTGGCTTCTCGCAGCTGGCTGCGTTCCTCATCGTCGACGAGCCTAGCGATCCACCACCGAAGAATTTCCACTTAGTGTTTTTTCCGAGGGCTTTGGTGTTTATCACACATGTCCAATGGTAAAAAAGAATAAGGTCCAGGAGCGGTCCTCGACACCAGGAACGAAGCGGCCGGGCCCCGAGGCTCATCTTTTAGCCCAAAGCGCCGCGACGCTCACCGGTGGAGCTTGCCTTTACAACTGGCCCGGTTGTTACGCCGAGGCCCCCCAGGCTGCCGGTCCTCCGCAGAGGTCCGTGGGGCCGGGGCGTGGTTACCCTGCCGGTCAAGATTTGGTTCGCACTTCGAGGCGCCTACTCCCCCCCGACCAGCTTTCGCGGGGACGGGACGACTCGCCTCCCATTTCGCCGGCACACGCCAGGAAGCTACTAGCGGGGGTAAGTGTTCGAGCCTCCCCACAGCGGAAGGAAACGGGGGGTTTCGACTCGCTCTCAGGCGAAAATCGCCTCCCGCCAATTTCCATGACGGCCGCTCGCGTGGAACTGGGTTAATTTGCAGGGCCATTCATTTGCCCGTAAGCGGAGTGCCCTCCACCTAGGTGTTTTGGGTTGCAACCCGGCACTGACCATGCAAAGTGTGAACCTTTGATGACAACATTTGCCCGGGGGCTGCTTTTGCCTTGGTCATAAGCACGTTACTGTTAATGATCCTTCCGCAGGTTCACCTACGGAAACCTTGTTACGACTTTTTACTGCCTCTAAATGATAAGTGTGATCGTTTTCTCGCCACAGGATCGAGCCAGCGAACCGATCCGACCCGGCCGAGTGTAAGGATCTCACTAAAACCATTCAATGGGTCGTAGCGACGGGCGGTGTACAAAGGGCAGGGACGTAATCAACGCGAGGCTGATGACTCGCGCTTACTGGGAAGTCCTCGTTCAAGGAAATCATTACAATGTTCCCTATCCCAATCAAGAAAGGTTCAACGGATTACCCAGACCTGCCGGCCAAGGGCAGACACACGCTGATTCCTTTCCGTGTAGCGCGCGTGCGGCCCCCGAACATATAAGGGCACACAGACCTGTTATTGCTTCCCCCAATATAGCGTGGCTAAACGCACTAGTCCCTCTAAGAAGGTGTCGCCCACCTCGGCGGGTGGCGCAACTCTATTGAGCAAGCCAGGAGTCTCGTTCGTTATCGGAATTAAAACCAGGACAATCGCTCAACCAACTAAGAACGGCCATGCACCACCACCCACAGAATCAAGAAAGAGCTCTCAATCTGTCAATCGTACTGTGTCGGGCGGGTGAGTTTCCCGTGTTGAGTAAATTAAGCCGCAGCTCCACTCCTGGTGGTGCCCTCCGGTCAATTCCTTGAAGTTCAGCTTTGAACCATACTTCCCCCCGGAACCCAACAACTTGGTTCCCGGAAGCGCTAGCGTGTCATTGGAGTAACGCCGCGAATCGCAGGTCGGCATAGGTATGGTTCGAACTAGGGGTATTTATCGCCTTCGAACATTCATAACTTTCGTTCGTGATTAATGAAGACCTTATTTGCAAATGCTTTAGCGTCGGTCTTGTGGCGATCCAAGAATTTCACCTCTCCACACCGCAATCCGAATGCCCCCGTCAGTCATCCAATCCTTACCTCGACGACTCCGAAAACCAACGCAAGAACCGAGGTCTATTCCATTATTCAATGCTCTGCTGGTCAGGCTGTTGCGCCTGATTTGAACACTCCACTTTTTCAAAGTAAACGTTCGGTCGCACCGCACTCAGCTTTAAGAGAACCGGGCGCAAAACGGCGAGGGAGGCTAGGTCAAACAGTGCACCCCTTGCGAGGGACCGTTAGCCTAAGCCCTAGATCCACACTACGAGCTTTTAACTGAGCAGCATAATATACGCTAATGGAGCTGAATTACCGCGGCTGCTGGCACCAGACTTGCCCTCCAGAGATCCTCGTTAAAGGATTTAAAGAGTACTCATTCCATGACAGGGCCTCGAAAGAGGTCCTGTATTGTTATTTCGCTCACTACCCCCGGTCGAGAGCGGGTAATTTGCGCGCCTGCTTCCTTCCTTGGAGGTGGAGCCATTTTCAGGCTCCCTCTCCGGAATCGAAACCTGATTCGCCGTTACCCGTACGACCATGGTGGCGGCATAACGTACCCTCGAAAGTTGATAGGGCAGACGTTTGAAGGAATCTGTCGCCGGTACGATGACCTTGCGATCTGCTAAGTTATCAAGAGTTCACCAACGAAGCCGGACAAGGCCGAGTTGGTCTTGTTCTAATAAAAGAACGCCTTCCGTAAGGTCGGCGCTTGGTGGCATGTATTAGCTCTAGAATACCACAGTTATCATGAGGCAAACTCGTTCCAAGGAACCATGACTGTTTTAATGAGCCATCCGCAGATTCGCTTGATACAAGCTTGTACTAAACATGCATGGCTAATCTGTGGGACAAGCATATGACTACTGGCAGGATAAACCAGGTAGATAGATCCGGAGATCTCGGCGGCGCTTGACCGAGGGCCCGACCGCCTCATGTGTTCTAGTTGCCAAAGGGACCATAGGTCTCAATGGGCCCCTTGTTAACGCTACTAGGCGAGTGGGGCCAGGGACCGCTCGACCCCTCCCCAGCACTCCGAACTCCGCCGGGTTCATTTTCAGCGGTATCCCCACTTTCTCGCCCACGCAACTCAAAAAGTGCGCCCACGTGAGAAACTCGCGAGGCGCTTCAAGAGACTCGCCTCTATGGGATCGGGCCTGGCTGTCGCATAACGTTTTATGCCGTTGGCTGCGGCCGTCTGAGGAGCAGGGGGAGGCTTCGGCGCGGCTTTTGCATAACAGGCGGTCGCACAATCGCTCTCTCTCCCGTCAACTACCGTGCCAACATTTGTGTATTGCTGGTCGCTAGGTCTCGGCGGCCTCACCCCCAAACACGCAATTACTTAACGTCTGCTTCATGAGTCGTACGCTTATCTTTCCAATGTCACCTATAGGCAGTATTAAAATATATAGGTATTACTATGTATCGTATTCGGTATATATTATGACATTCGGAAGCCAGTGAGGTCTAGGATTTCAGAGGAGCCCCACTGCTTATATATATCGTTCTTGGTCCCGAAACGGCCCCACGCCGCTGCAGGCCGGCTTTTTGGGGCTCTGCGCATGCTACATTGTTGACACAACCCAATGTAACGGTACCGAAAGCGTTCCCTAGATCAAACTCCAGGTTTCGCATACGGCACCGTCCATTTTTTAGCTCTCTCCAGCGGCGAGCGCTCTCGGTACATTTCCACTACTAGGTGGGAAAACGCCGTCTGCGCCTACAAAAATGTTGGGGGGTGGCCCCAAAATAATACCCTCTCCGACCAAATATTCCCACGCCCCGGGAGGTCCGGGACAAAACCCGACCGAGGGCCCGTGTGGGGAGCCTACTCCCCTATTAGTATAAGGTTTCTGGTCCCCGGCAGTTGGGGGCCCAAAATGGCACCTTCGTTTCTAACGCGTCATAACGAACCATATACCGACCGGTGTGGGTCTGCGATCAGAACCGGCAAGGCGGGGCACTTTCTTATGCAAGAGGTTATGGGCCCCTAACGCCATCTCCTAGGTAGATTTGCCGGAAACGACCATGGCCCACAAATATATCGGAAAGCTACGTGGGCAATTCCCTGCCGACAGTAGTTGGAGACACCGCTTACCTAGCAGGGCCACGCAGGGAATTCAATTAGCAGGGCCACGGCAGCGACATTTCTTATCTGGTCGGGCAACGGCAGTGATTCTTCACTTATGTAAGGGCCACGGCAAGCGCCATTTATTATCTGGTCGTGCCACGGCAGTGAATTCACTTAGGGAGAAACAACAACCCACAACCCCCACACCCCCCCCCCCCCCCCCCCCACACCCCCTCCCCCACAACCAACACTCCCCCCCCCCCCCACACCCCCAACCCACCCACACACAACACCCCCCACCCCCACCCCCCACCCACCCAACACCACCACACCCCCCCCCCCTTCCAGTCACCGCCCCCCTCCCCCCCCACCCCCCCCCCCCCCATATTTTTTACCCCCCCCCACCCCCCCCCCCCCCCCCTTATTTTTTTTCACCCCCCCCCCCCCCCCCCCCCCCCCCCCCCCCCCCCCCCCCCCCCCGGCCACGGCAGCGACATTATTATCTGGTCGCGGGCCACGGCAGGGATATTACTTACAGGGCCACGGCAGCGACATTTCTTATCTGGCCGGGCCACGGCAGGGATATTCACTTAGCCGGGAGCCACGGCAGCGACAATTATTATCTAGCCGGGCACGGCAGTTGCATTCATTAGGGGCCACGGGCGCACAGTTCTTATCTAGCCGGGCCACGGCAGGGTAATTCACTAGCGGGCAACGGCAGGCCCACTTCTTATCTAGCCGGGCCACGGAAGCGCATTTCCACCAAGCCAGGCCACGGCAGCGCCATTTTCCACCAAGCCGGGCACGGCAGAGAGTTGACGGTGTGCGGTTTGCCAATAGTTGGGTGTCATTTCTTCGCTCACCTTATGGGGCAGATTTTGGGAACACACTGCATAAATAGGGGCAGTCACGTCCGCAAATTCAAAATTCCACATCAACAGTCTGGCGCGCACCTACCTGGGATGTGGCAGCGCAATCACCAAGGAAATATCCCTTTACCCCCTAACAACATAACGCGCGACGCACAGATAAGTAGGTGCGTGTTCTTGGTATGATTTAGTAACAGCGACCGACGCGCGCTGGTTGCGCAACAACAATGATGGCGCGAGAGGTGTGAGAGAAAGGGTTCGCTGCTGGCCTATTAAATAAACACGCGCGATTCCGATATTGGTTTATTTATTCCAGCTCTGTGTAACCATAGTTACAGACCCTACAATATTTTGTGGTAGTTTGGGTATGTGATCTTATCAGTGACTATAAAGTTGGGGGTATTCATTCAAGTACATCCCGCTCCCGAACAGAGTCTTTCCAGTGTAAGCTATTTGTATACAACAAGGTTCCCTGGGCCTACGCGAACTTATCTTGGCAGGCCCTGTACATTTGGCCTATGGTGCAGCTTTTTGTTTATACTGTGGATATGTAGTATATGATGAGTCACTCCAATTTGGTACAGTTAGATTTATCTAAAAAACTACTAAGCATACGCCACAATACGCCTGTTAGGGATAACAAGTGTTTAGCGACTACTTTGCTCTTTCCCATCTAGAAAGCCCAAAAAGGCAGTTATCTTCAAAAGGCTTTTCAATGGAATTCGGCGAACGTAAGGGTTCATCGCTCAAAAAACACAACTTTGCACAACTGAATCTCACACGCTCTCACAGAGATTAATGAGACAGCAATCGACGTTCATGTGAATGCATACTGCAACTTCTAACAAACAAACTAAATAAAAACAATAAATTTTTTTCTTTTTTCCTCCACGGCAACGAAAACTTCAACTAGGCCGGGCCCACGGCAGCCAACCTTCAACTAGCCGGGCCAAGGCGCGAAACTCAACTAGCCGGGCCCACGGCAGCGAAACGTTTTTACAAAGTCGGGCACGGCACGGCAGGGAGATTTTTTCCCAAGTAGGGCCACGGCAGCCACTTTCCCCAAGTAGGGCACGGCAGCCACTTTCCAAAGTAGGGCCACGGCAGAACTTTCCCAAGTAGGGCACGGCAGCCACTTTACCAAGTAGGGCCACGACAGGTTACGTGGTGGGAGCAAGTCGCATCATTCTGGTATGTTAGTACCACAGATAGTATACAAATCGCACACGTGCAGGATACATCACGTGGACAGGCCAAAGCAAATACCCAGCCGGGCCAAGGCAGGGCATGGGCAAAGGGTTGTTTTTTTTGTACAAGTGTACCTAACCGGGCCACGGAAGCAACCAACTCCGTATCTTTCAAGTTGACCAGGGCCGGGCCACGGCAGAACCAAATCCGTATCATATCAAGTGGACCAGTGCCAGAAAGCAAGGCCAACAAGGGTGCGGCGGCCGGGCGAACCGCCCGGCACAAACTCCCCCACGCACTCGACATGTTGGAACAAAGTAAAAGCAAGCCTCCGACGTGGCGGGCCACGGCACGCCGGGCAATGCCACTAAGCGTCGGAGGCCGGTCCAGCACTACGCCCGTCTTGTTGCGGGCAAGTTACACCGGAGCTTGCTCGTGCGTCCCGCGGCCATGCCCTGCTGTGCCGAGCAAACGAGCACTGGCCGCATTGCCGGCGATTCGCCCGTCTGTTGCGGGCAAATCCCTCGGATCTGTTAGGTTTAGTTCAGCAGATGCAGAAGAAGAGACGCTCGACTGGGCACGCCACCTCGATCCATACCCAAGTGTCTGGCAAGTTGATTTGCGTTCCTCCCAAGGCGGACTGAGCCGCGTCGGAACAGCGGACCGTTCGGGGCTAGCCGTGCGTCCAGGTTCGCGAACAGCTGCCCTTCTACCTCGAAAGGGGGGTGCGCGTAGCGCCCGGGGCCTACCTCCTAGCGGAACGCCGTGGTGTCGACGCGTACCAGCCCGGGATTTGGAGGTTGAAAGTCAATCGTAAGAGGCTTTCAGCCGTAATCCCTAAGATGGTAGCTTCGCCCACTGTCCTCTCAAACAAGCACGTGTACCAACAGTCTGAATCTGCGGTTCCTCTCGTATGAGCAAATTGCCGTAACGCCAACCTGTAATCAGTAGGGTAAAACTAACCTTGTCTCACGACGGTTAAAACCAGCTAACGTCCCTATTAGTGGGTGAACAATCAACGCCCCCAAACCCCCACCCCCCGTGGGTGAATTCTGCTTCACCATGATAGGAGATCCGACATCGAAGGATCAACCCCCCCCCCCCTAAAAGCAACGTCCGCTATGAACGCTGGTGCCAAAGCCAGTGTACCTGTGTTAACTTTTCTGACACCTCTTGCTTCAAACTCCGAAAGTCAAAAGGATCGTTAGGCCACGCTTTTCACGGTCTTATCATACTGAAAATCAAAACTCAGCCGCATTTGCCTTCAGACTCTTACGCGAGGTTTCGTCCTCGCTGAGCTGGCCTTAGGCCCTGCGTTACCATTGACAGATGTACCGCCCCCAGTCAAACTCCGCCTGACGCTGTCGTCGGAGGAGGTCGCACCCAACCGGAGGCCGGGTGCTTAGCGCCAGACGCCTGGACCCACGCGGGGCCCGATTCCCGTCTCACCGACTAAGTAAGGAACAGCATTGAGAGTAGTGGTATTTCACCGTCGGCCAGAGGCCCCCACCTTTCTACACCCCTCATTACATCTTCCACAGACAGACTAGAGTCAAAGTCAACAGGGTCTTCTTTTCCCGCGGAGTCTGCCAAGCCCGTTCCCTTGGCTGTGGTTTCGCTAGATAGTAGATAGGGACAGTGGAATCTCGTTAATCCGTTCATGCGCGTCACTAATTAGATGACGAGGCATTTGGTCCGTAAGAGAGTCATAGTTACTCCCGCCGTATACCCGCGCCTTCATGAATTCTTCACTTTGCATTCAGAGCCTGGGCAGAACTCACATGCGTCCAACGCCGGGTTGAGGACATCGCAATGATATGTTTAATTAGACAGTCGGATTCCCCTGTTCCGTACCAGTTCTGAGCCTGCTGTTTGGCGCCGGCCGAGGCGACAACGCGAGGCTGCCGCGCAGCCAGGGACGGTCCACGAGCCTGGACCAATGCAAAGTACGGTTCGCCAGTCTCAGGAAGGCGAAGACCAACCTCGGACCGGCTCGCCAGTCACGCTGAGGGTCCGTGCCTGCTTCCAGCCCCGGCCCGACCGACCCCAGTCCTCGAGCCAATCCTTTCCCGAAGTACGGATCCGGCTTGCCGACTTCCATTACCTACATTGTTCTATTGACCAGAGGCTGTTCACCTTGGAGACCCGCTGCGGTTATGGTACGACCTGAGGCGAGAGTCCCCGCTCGTCCCCCGGATTTTCAAGGGACCGGCCAGTCAACACCGGACGCCTCTCCAGACGCGGCGCTCTACGGGGACGCGGTACCTATATCCGATCCAGTCGGTTTCAGGGAAACCCGCCCTTCAAAGAAAAGACAACTCTTCACGGGGCTCCGGCCAGCGTCTCCGGCTCCAGAGCTTTGCAGCTGACCACCAAAAATGATGGAGGGATCCGCCTTCAGTTCGGGAATATGGACCCGATTCCCTTTCGGCCAGGGGGCGAAACCCACGCGAAGCGGGCGATGCGCCGCCGATCAGAGCGGAACTTCCCTAGGCCTTAGGCTCGACTGACCCATGTGCAACGGCCGTTCACATGGAAACCCTTCTCCACGACTCGGGACTCAAGGCTCTCAATGAGTATTTGCTATACCACACAAGATCTGAGCCGTGGCGGCTCCGCGCGGCCTCTCGGCCGTCGCTTCGTTGCTCACCACGCGTCCCTCCTACTCGCCGGGGCGTACTGCACTGCCGCCGACGGGGCCCGGTATGAGCGTCACGCTCAGCGCCAGCCATTTTCAGGCTAGTTGATTCGGAAGGTGAGGTGTACACACTCCTTAGGCGGGATTCCGACTTCCATGGCCACCGTCCTGGTTATATCCACCAACACCTTTTCTGGGGTCTGATGAGCGACGGAGCGGGAATTGAGGGGGTTTCTTGGTTTGGGGGGTGGCGCTCTAACCGGGCGTACGGTTCATTCCGCAGCGCCAGTCCTGCCTACCAAGAGTGGCCCACTGGGCCGCTCGCAATTCATCTGTTGTTCCGGCTCAAAGTCAGGAGTCGGAACTAATACCAATTTAAAGTTGAGAATAGGTTGAGGTCGTGCGGCCCCAAGACCTCTAATCATTCGCTTTACCAGATAAAATTGTCTTTCAATGAGCGCCAGCTATCCTGAGGTAAACTTCGGAGGGAACCAGCTACTAGATGGTTCGATAGTCTTTCGCCCCTATTTTTTTTTTTTACCAGTCGGGCGATCGATTGCACGTCAGAATCGATGGGCCTCCACCAGAGTTTTCTCTGGCTTCATCCTGCTCGGGCATGTTCACAATTTCGGGTCCTAGCGTACGCTCTTCCTCCGCCTCCCGAGACAAAGCGGACGAGACGGGCGGTGGTGCGCCTCGCCAAAGGCGAGGATCCCACCTAGGACGGCTCACCGTCCTTAATTATGCGCCTAGGGGCTCGTCACGGCCGTCGACTTGATCCGTTAGACTTCTGGTCCGTGTTTAAGACGGGTCGAAAAGGCGCCCGGCCAAGTTGGCAGACCCCCTGCACCTGAGACCCAGGCCGAGCGCCTTTCTCGACCGCACGAGCGAGCGGGCACTGAGGACAGTACCATTACCCGCCGCACGGGAGGGAGTCTGGCGGCTCCCAGCCCTAGACCCGAAGCCGAGAAGGCGCGAACGTGGTAATATTTTCCTCGACCTTGCGACCGATGCGGGGACGGCGGGACTATACGTTCTCTTCCGACCCCGAGGAGCCGGATGAGGTACCTGGCTTCGCCGCGTCCAATCGGCAGATCAAAAGGCGGGTCGCCAACCCCAGAGGCGCGGGAGACATGCGCGCGACGGGCGACGCATAACAACCCGTCAGGGTTACCCGAGGGGAATCGCCGACGAACGGAGAGCCGAAGCTTACACCTTGCGCTGAATCTCCCGGCCACAGTATGCGGGGCCCTTCCGTTTACTTCTCGCCAGCTTCACGTCCTATTGAACTCTTCTCTTCAAAGTTTTTTCAAACTTTCGGATCTCATGGTAATTGTCATCTATCGGTCTCGTGCATAGTATTTTAGACTTGGATGGAGTTTACCACCGTCTTTGGCTGCATTCCCAAACACCCCGACTCTGAAAGCCTATAGGCCACCGTGACGGGCGCGGCGGGGGCCTAAACCCTCTATGGGATGAGAGCCTCATTCACAAGGAGTCGGCTCCTCGTCCCCGGTCGCACGGCTTCCTTACGCCACATTTCCCGCCGCACTGGGACGCGGCGGATTCGCGATGGTCTTCACCCGCTTCACTCGCCGTACTGAGGGATCTGGTTAGTTTTTTTCATCCGCTAGTAATATGCTTAAATAGCGGGTGATCCGGCTCGATCTGAAGTCGAGTCATAAAGACATTGAGAAGTTAGGGGTCGGTTCCCGAGCAGCGAACGGGCCGCGACGGCATACGCCAGGAGGCTTTTCAAGCTGAGCGCCTCGGAAACCTTTGGGGCGAACCGTACCTTCACCACCGGCAGCGCTTCAGGCGGTTGATGGGATCTACCGGTCAGAACGCTTGAGGATTTCCGATGGTTCCGCCTCACCAGGACCCGTCCGGCCGCGCCTCTCGGCACGGAACACAGGCAGGTTGTGGAGGAGGTGCCGCTTTATATGGACTCCTTTAAAGCGCGCATTCTAGTGTATCGCTCCGCGCCCGCTTGCACGGGCCAGATTAGGATGCGATTGCCTTCGTATCCCGCGTATGCGTGTCACCGATTAAGCGATTTCTGTATGTTAACGACCCTCAGACGAACGGTGTCCGGGCCACGGGGGCCGGACCGCCATGTGCGTTCAAAAATGCCAATGATCAATGTGTTCTGCCAATTAACATTGCTTCTCGCAGCGGCTGCGTATTCATCGGCGCACGAGCCGAGCGATCCACCTCCGAGAATGGTCTTAGTGTTTTCCGACGGGATTTGGTTTTGATCAAAAACATGTCATGGTAAAAAAGGAATAGGTCAGGGCGGTTCGACACCCAGGACGAAGCGGCCGGCCCGGGCTTATCTTTAGCCCCAAACAGCCGCGACGATCACCGGTGGGAGCTGCCTTTAAAACGGCCGAGTGTTGTTACGCCGAGTCCCCCCAGGCTGCGGCTCCGCAGAGGTCGTGGCCCGGGGCGGGTACCTGACGGTCAAGATTTGGTTCGACTTCGAGGCGCCTAATCGCCCCGACCCAGCTTTCGATGGGAACGGGAGACTCGCCTCCCACTTTCGTCGGCACACGCAGGAGGTACTAGCGGGGTAAGTGTTCAGAGCCTCCCCATCAGCTGAAAGGAAACGGGGGCTTTCGACTCCTCTAGGCGAGAATCGCCCCGCACATTCCATGACGGGCCCGCTCGCGGTGGGAGATGGTTAATGGGCTGTGCCATTCACTCCCGACGGGAGTGCCCTCCACCGAGGTGTTTTGGGTGCACCCGGCATGACCATGCAAAGTGTGAACATTTGATGACAAAAATTTGCCGGGGCGGCTTTTGCCTGTCATAGCACGTTTACTGTTAATGATCCTTCCGCAGGTTCACCTACGGAAACCTTGTTACGACTTTTACTTCCTCTATATGATCAAGTTGATCGTATTCTCGCCACGGATCGAGCCGGCGACCGGGCCCGACCCGGCGACCAAGGATTCACTAAAACATTCAATCGGTAGTAGCGAGGGCGGGTGTAAAAAAAGGGCAGAGACGTAATCAACGCGAGCGGATGACTCGCGCTACTGGGAATTCCTCGTTCAAGGGAAATATTTACAATTCCTATCCCCAACACAGAAAGAGGTTCAACGTTACCCAGACCTTCCGGCAAGGGCCAGACACACGCTGATTCCTTCAGTGTAGAGGCGTTGCGGCCCCCGAACATCTAAGGGCATCACAGACATGTTATTGCTCAATCTCGCGTGGCTAAACGCCACTAGTCCCCCTAAGAAGTTGTCGCCCACCTCGGCGGGTGGCGCAAACTATTAGCAAGACAGAGTCTCGTTTCGTTATCGGAATTACCCAGACAAATCGCTCCACCAACTAAGAACGGCCAGGCCACCACCACCCCCAGAATCAAGAAGAGCTATCATCTGTCAATCCTTACTGATGTCCGGGCCGGGGAGTTACGTGTTGAGTCAAATTAAGCCGCAGCTCCACTCATGTGGTGCCCTTCGTCAATTCCTTTAAGTTCAGCTTTTGCAACCATACTTCCCCCGGAACCCAAAAACGTTGGTTTCCGGAAGCTGCTAGCCGTGTCATGGAGTAACGCGGCGATCGCCGGTCGGCATAGTTATGGTAGAACTAGGGCGGTATCTGATCGCCTTCGAACCTCTACCTTTCGTTCTTGATTAATGAAGACATTCTTTGCAAATGCTTTCGCTGTCGGCCGTCTTGCGGCGATCCAAGGAATTTCCCTCTCACACCGCAATAAGAATGCCCCCGTCAGTCCCTCTCAATCATACCCAGGACTCCGAAAACCAAGCCAATAGAACCGAGGTTCCTATTCAATTATCCATGCTATGATGTTCACGCTGTTGCGCCTGCTTTGAACACTCCAAATTTTTTCGCCAGTAAAACGTTACGGTCGCACCGGCACCAGTTAAGAGAACCGGGCGCAAAACGCGAGGGAGGCTAGGTCAAACAGTGCACCCCTGGCGAGGGACCGTAGCCTACGCCCTAGATCCAACTACGGGAGTTGAACTGCAGCAGCATTTAATATACGCCTACTGGAGTGGAATTAACGAGGCTGCTGGCACAGCTTGCCCTCCAGTAGATCCTCGTTAAGGATTTAAAGTGTACTCATTCCAATTACAGGGCCTCGAAAGAGTCATGTATTGTTATTTTTCGTCACTACCCCCCCGTGTCGAGAGTGGGTAATTTTCGCGCATGCTGCCTTCCTTGGATGTGGTAGCATTCTCAGGCTCCCTCTCCGGACTCGAACCTGATTATCGTTACCGTTACGACCATGGTCGGCGCATAAAACGTACCATCGACGTCAAGATAGGGCAGGAAGTTTGAAGGATCGTATGTGTCCGGTACGATGACCGTGCGATCTGCTAAGTTATCCAGCGTTCACCAACGAAGCCGGCCAAGCCGAGTTGGTCTTGTTAATATAAAGCACGCCTTCCCGTAAGCGGTCCCGTCCCCCGCCTCTAATCGGACCAGTTTCTTGGTCGGCGCTTTGTGGCATGTATTAGCTATAGAATTACCACAGGTTTAATACATGTAGGGAAACTGTTCCAAGGAACCATGACTGATTTAATGAGCAATCCGCAGTTTCGTTGATACATGTGCTTGCGACTACACATGCAGGCTAATCTTGAGACAAGATATGACTACCGGCAGGATCAACCAGGTAGATAGATCCGAAGATCTCGGCGGCGCTGACCGAAGGGCGACGACTCAAGTGTTTCTAGTTGCCAAAGTGACCCCATAGGTCAATGGGCCCCTGTTACGCTACTAGGCGAGTGGGGCCAGTGACCTCTCGACCCCTCCCCAGCATTCCGAACTCCGCCCGGTCATTTTCAGAGGTATCCCCGAGAGTGCTGGTGTATCCGCACCACGCACATCAAAGTGCGCCCAGCTGAGAAGCTCGGCGAGGGCGCGTTCAAGAGACTCGCCTCCTCTATGGGATCGGGCCGGGCTGTCGCATGACGTTTTATGCCGTGGCTGGCCGGTCTGAGGAGCAGGAGGCTTCCGGCGATGCTTTTGCATAACAGGCGGTCGCACAATCGCTCTCTCTCCCGTCAAGTACCGTGCCAAAAGTTGTGTATTGCTGGTCGCTAGGTCTCGGCGGCCTCACCCCAAACACGCACTTAACGCGCTCAGAGCGGACGCTTCAATTGCCACTGTATACCCTATAGGCAGTATGAAAATATATAGGTATTTACTATTGTATAGTATTCGGTATATATTATGACATTTCGAGCGAGGTATAGCTTCAGAGGAGACACACCCTCTATATATCTACTTCTGGTCCCGAACCCAGGCCCCAGCCGCTACACGCCGGCTTTTTTGACCTCTGCGCATGTACATTTTTGTACACAACCCAATGTTAAACGCTACCGAAAGCGTCCTAGGATCAAATCCCGATTTGCATACGGCACGCGTCCATTTTTAGCTCTCTCAGGGAGAGCCGCTCCGGTAAAATCCATAACTAGTGGGAAACCGGCCCGTCTGCCGCCTAAAAAAAATGTTTGCCCCAAACAGTACCTACCCTCCTCAGACCCAAAACCAGCACGGGCCGGTTCCGGGGCAAAAAACGACCCGAGGGCCCGTTCGCTGGGGAGAATACTCCCCTCTGTATTACGTTTGCGTCCAGGCCGTTGGGCGCCCAAATGGGGGCCCCCCAACCTTCGTTCTACCGCGTCATTAACTGAACAATATAACCACCGGTGTGGGTCTCGAATCAGAAACCGGCAAGGCGGGCAATTTCTTATGCAAGAGGTAGGGGCCCCTCAACGCCATATCCTAGGGTAGCATTTTGCGGAAAACCGACACAGGCAACAATTAGTACGGCAAGCTACGGGCAATTCCCTGCCGACCAGTAGTTGGAGACACCGCTGTACCTAGCCGGGGCCACGCCTCCACCGCAGGGACATTCACTTAGCAGGGCCACGTCATAGCGACACTTCTTATCTGGTCGGGCCACGGCAGTGTATTCACTTAGCAGGGCACGGCAGCGACATTTCTATTGGTGGACCACGGCGTGATATGTGTCACTTAGCAGGGCCACGGCAGCGGATTATTATTATCTGGTCGGGTCACGGCAGGGATATTCACTTACAGGGCCACTGAGCGGACATTTATTATACTGGGCCGGCACCCACCCACGGCAGGGATATTCACTTAGCCGGGGACAGGCAGGCACACTTCTTATCTTAGCCGGGCCACGGCAGTTGCATTCACTTAGCAGGGCCACGCCAGGCACACTTCTTATCTAGCAGGGCCAACGGCAGGGATATTCACTTAGCGGGCCAAAGGAGGCACACTTCTTAATCTATCGGGCCACGGAAGCGCCATTTTCAACCAAGCCAGGCCACGGCAGCGCCCTTTCCACCAAGCGGGCACGGCAGCGAGTGCAGGTGTGCGGTGCCAATAGTTGGAGTTCATTTTCTTTCGCTCACCTTAGGGGCAGATTCTTGGCACACACATGCATATTAGGCAGTCACGTCCGCCAAATCAAAATCCCACATCAACAGCCTGGCGCGCGCCTACCCGGGATGTGGCAGCGCAACCAACAAGGCATCTCCCTTACCCTAACATAACGCGCGAGCACAGATATGTAGGTTCGTGTTCTTGGGCAGTAACAGCGACGACGCGCAGCTGGTAGCGCAACAACAAGGATGGTGCGAGAGGTGTGAGAGAAAGGGTTTCGCTGCTGGCCTATTCAATAAACACGCGCGATTCCGCTCTTGATTTCTTATTCCAGCTCTGTGTATACACTAGTTACAGAACTACAATATTTTGTGGTAGTTTGTGGTGTGATCTTATCATTGAAGATAAAAGGGTGGTACATGCAAGTACATCCCGCACCCGACCCACGCCCCTGTAAGGCCTATAACAAACAAGGTTCCCTGGGCCCGGAATTCTTTGGCGCCCCCATTTATACATTGTGGCCTCTGGTGCAGCTTTTTGTATTCGTGGTAATTGTAGTATATGATGAGTTACGCCAATTGGTACAGTTATGATTTATCTAACTACTAGAATAGCCACAATACAGCCTGTTAGGGATAAAACAATTTTTAGCGACTACTTTGCTCTTTCCAGTCTATGAAAGCCCAAAAAGGCAGTTATCTTTCAAAAAGTGCTTTTCAATGTAATTCGGCGACGTAAGGGTTAATCGCTCAAAAAAACCAACTTTGCACAACTGAATCTCAACCCGCTCTCCACAGAGCTTTACTGAGACAGCAATCGACTTTCATGTGAATGCATACTGCAAATTCTGACAAAAATCTCATTACCGTTTTTTTTTCTTTTTTTCCTCACGGACAACGAAACTTCAAAAGCGGGGCCACGGCAGTGAAACTTCAACTAGCCGGGCCACGGCAGAGACAAACGTCAACTAGCGCGGCCACGGCCAGCGAAACGTTTTTTTACCAAGAGGGCCACGGCAGCGGGATTTTCCCAAGTAGGGCACCGGCAGCCACTTCTTCCCCAAGTAGGGACACGGCAGCCACTTTTCCACAAGTAGGGCCACGGCAGCCACTTTTCCCCACCTAGGGACGGCAGCACTTCTTACCAAGTAGGGCACGGCAGGTTTACGTTGGTGGGAGCACGTCGCATCATTCTGGGATGTATGTACCACAGTATAGTATACAAATCGCAACGTGCAGGGATTACATCACGTGGCAGGCCAAAAGGCAACTACCCAGACGGGCCACGGCAGGTGCATGGCCCCAAGAGGTTTGATTTTTTTTTACAAGTGTACCTAACCGGGGGCCACGGCGCAACCAACTCCGTATCAATTTCAGGTGACCAGTCGGCCACGGCAGCAACCAACCCCGTATCATTTCAAGTTGACCCGTGCCAGAAAGCAAACGCCAACAGGGTGGGCCGGCCGGCGAAGCCCCGGCCACAACCCCCCCCGCACTCGACATGGTGGAACAAAAGAAAAGCACGCTCCGACGTGGCAGGGCCACGGCAGGCGGGCAATCCACAAGAGTCGGGGGCCGGTCCAGGCACTCGCCCGTATTGTTGGTGCGGGCAAGTTACACCGGAGCTGCTGTGTCGTCAGCGGCCATGGGCCTGCTGCTGCCCCGAGCCACGAGCACGGCCGCTGCCGGAGATTCGACCGTCTGTTGCGGGCAAATCCCTCGGATCGGTAAGGTTTAGTTTCAGCAGATCGAGCGAGGAGACTGACTTACTGGGCACGACACCTCGATCCATACCAAAGTAGTCTGCAAGTGATTGGCGCGTTCCTCTCCAAGGCGGACTGATGCGCGTGGGAAAAGCGGACAGTTCCAGCAGGCACCGCCGCTGCGTCCCAGGGTTCGCGGAACACGGGGCCTTCTACCTGAAAGGGGGTGCGCGTAGTGCCCCGGGACTACTCGCAGCGGAACCGCCTGGTGGTGTCGACGCGTACCAGCCCGGATTCTGGAGGTTGAAAGCCAATCTTAAGAGGCTTTCAGCCGTAATCATAGTGGTAGCTTCAGACCAACTGTCCTCTCGAACAAGCACGTGTACCAACGGTCTGGAATTGCGGTTCCTCTCGTACTGGCAAGAATTGGCCGTAACGCGACCTGTATCAGTCGGGTAAAACTAACCTGTCTCACGACGGTCTAAACCAGCGCACGTTCCCTATAGTGGGGGGTGGGGGTGGGGGGGAGGGCGGGTCGAACAATCCAACGCTTGGTGAATTATGCTTCACAATGATAGGAAGAGCGACATCGGAGGATCCAAAAGCAACGTTCGCTATGAACGCTTGGCTGCCACAACGCCAGTTATCCCTGTGGATTTCTGACACCTCTTACTTCAAACATCGAAAGTCAAAAGGATCGTTAGGCCACTCTTTCACGGTCTGTATTCATACTGAAAAATCAAAATCAAGCCAGCATTTGCCTTCGCTCTACGCGAGGTTTCCGTCCTCGGTGAGCTGGGCTAGGACACTGCGTTACCATTTGACAGATATACCGCCCCAGTCAAACTCCCCGCCCGACGCTGTCGTCGGAGCGGGTCGACCCAACCGGAGGCCGGGGCTAGCGCCAAGAAGCTGGACCACGCGGGCCGTTTACGTATCACGACTAAGTAAAGAAACGAGAGAGTAGTGGTATTTCACCGTCGGCCAGAGGCCTCACACCTATTCACCCCTCATGGCTCTTCACAAGACCAGACTAGAGTCAAGCTCCACAGGGTATTTTTCCCGCTGATTATGCCAAAGGGCCGTTCCCTTGGCTGTGGTTTCGCTAGAAGTAGATAGGGACAGTGGGAATTCGTTAACCATTTCAGCGCGTCACTAATTAGATGCGAGGAATTTGGCTACCTTAAGAGAGTCATAGTTACCCCCGCCGTTTACCCGCGCTTTCATGAAATTACTTCACTTTGACAGTCAGAGCACTGGCAGAAATCAATTGCGTCACCGCCCGGGTTGCGGACATCGCAATGCTCTGTTTTATTAGACAGTCGGGATTCCCTGGTACGTCCATTTGAGCGGCTGTTTGGCGCCGGCCGGGGCGACAACGCGAGGCTGCCGCGCCAGGACGGTCCACGAGACGGAACCAATGCAAGTCCGGGTTCTGCCAGTCTAGAAGGCCGAAGCAACCTCGACCGGCTCGCCCAGTCACGCTGAGGGTCCGTGCACTGTTCCGCCCGGCCCGACCGACCCAGTACTCAGAGCCATCCTTTTCCCGAAGTTACGGACGGCTTGCCGACTTCCCTGACCTACAGTGGTTCTATTGACCAGAGGGCTGTTCACTTGGAGACCGGCTTGCGTGTTATGGGTACGACCTTGAGGGAGAGTCACGTCTCGTCCCCCGGATTTTCAAGGACCGGGCAGGCAGTACACCGGACGCCCCTCCAGACGCGGCGCTCTAAGGGGGCCGCGGTCCCTATCTCCGATCCAGTCGGTTTCAGGGAAACCCGCCCCGTACAAAGAAAAAGACAACTCTTCCCGGGGCTACGGGCGCGTCTCCGGGCTCCATAGCGTTGCAGCTCTGACACACCAAAATGATGGCGGGAGCCGCATTCAGGGTCGGGAATATTGCCCGATTCCCTTTCGGCCAGGGGCGCAAACCCACGCGAAGAGGGCGCGCGCCGCCGCTCAGAGCGGAACTCCCCTAGGCCTTAGGATCGACTGACCCATGTGCAACGGCTGTTCCACATGGAACCCTTCTCCCGACTCGGCCCTCAAGGCTCTCACTGGTATTTGATACTACCACCAAGATCTGCGACGGTGGAGGCTCCGCGCGGCCTCTAGGCGTCGCTTCGTTGCTCACACACCGCGTCCCTCCTACTCGTCGGGGTCGTCCGGCACTGCAGCGACGGCCCGAGTATGAGCGTCACGCTCAGCGCCAGCCAATTTTCAGGGCCATAGTTGATTCGGGCAGGTGAGTTGTTACCACACGCCTTAAGCGGATTCCGACTTCCATGGGCCACCCGTCTGCTGTCTATATCAACCAAACACCTTTTCTGGGGTCTGATGAGCGCCGGAGCGGGAAATGGGAGCTTAACCAGGGCGTACGGTTAATTCTCGCAGCGCCAGGTCCTGCCGTACCAAGGCGGGCCCACTGGGCTGCTCTGCATTCAAATCTGTTGTCGGCTCCAATCAGCGAGTCGGACTTCCTACCAATTTAAAGTTGAGAATAGGTTGAGGTCGTTTCGGCCCCAGGACCTCTAATCATTCGCTTTACCAGATAAACCTTGTTTTCAATGAGCGCAGCGATCTGCGGGAAATCGGAGGGTAACCAGCTACTAGATGGTTCGATTAGTCCTTTCGCCCCTAAACCCAAGTCGGGCGATCGATTTGCACGTCAGCATCGCTGCGGACCTCCACCAGAGTTTTCTCTGGCTATCCTGCTCGGCATAGTTCACCATCTTCCGGGTTCTAGCGTACCGCTCTTCCTCCGCCTCTCCGAGCAAAGCGGACGAGACGGGGCAGTGGTGCGCCTCGCCCAAAGGACGAGGATCCCACCTCGGCCGGCCTACCAACGTCCTTTACTTTCATTGCGCCTAGGGGCTTCGTATACGCCCTTCGACTTGCGTGCCCGTTAGACTTCTTGGTCCGTGTTCAAGAGGGTCGAAAAGGCGCCCGGCCAAGTTGGAGACCCGTGACCTGAGAGGGCGATCCAGCATTTCGACGCACAGAGCGAGCGGGCCTGAGGAAACAGTCCCCGTACGCCGCACGAGCGGGAGTTCTGGCGGCTCCAGAGCCTAGCACGAAGGCAGAGCAGGCGCGGAACGTGGCCATCTTTCCTCGACCTGTGCGACCCGAGCGGAACGGCGAGACTATACGTTCTCTTCCGCCCGAGGAGCCGGATGAGGTACCTGCCTTCGCCGCGTCCAATCGGCCGATCAAGGTCGGTCGCCAACCCCAGAGGCGCGGGAGAAAGCGCGCGACGGGCGACAGCATAACACCCGTCAGGGTCCCGAGGGGAATCCGCCGACGGACGGAGCGCCGAAGCCTCCCATTGCGCTGAATCTCCCGGCCCACAGTATGCGGGGCCCTTCCGTTTACTTCTCGGCAGCTTCACGTCCTATTGAACTATATCTTCAAAGTTTTTTCAAATTTCCCTATGGTACTTGTATCTATCGTTCGGGCCTAGTATTTAGCCCGTGGATGGAGTTACCACCCGTATTTGGGCTGAATTCCAAAACAACCCGATCTTGAAAGCCTAAGGCCACCGGCGACGGGCGCTGCGGGGGCCTAACATACATCTATGGGATGAGAGCCTCCTTCACAAGGAAGCGGCTCATCGTCCCGGTCAGCAACGGCTTCCTTACGCACATTTCCCGCACGCCACTGGGACGCGGGATTCGGCGATGGGCTCTTCCCGCTTCACTCGCCGCTATTGAGGGAATTCTGGTTAGTTTCTTTTCTCCGCTAGTAATATGCTTAAATTCAGCGGGTGATCTCGCTCGATCTGAGATCGAGTCATAAAGACATTGAGTATGTTAGGTGTCGGTTCCTCAGCAGCGAACGGGCCCGCGCCGCCAACACGCCAGGAGAGCGCTTTTCAAGCATGAGCGCCTCGGAACCTTTGGGGTGGCACCTTACCTTCACCACCGCAGCGTTTCCAGGCGGTTGATGGGATTTACCGGTCATGAACAGCTTGCACGATTTCCCGCGGTTCCGCCTCACCCGGACCGTCCGGCCGAGCCTCTCGGCACGGGACACAGGCAGGTTGTGGAGGAGGTGCGCTTTCTATGGACTCCGTTAAAGCTCGCATCTAGTGTACTCGCTCCGCGCCGGTCTTGCGGGCGCAGATACGGATTGCGGGTGCCTTGTATCCCGGTATGCGTGGTCAAGTCATACGCGATTTCGTATTGTTACGACCCTCAGACGACGAGTCCGGGCCGGGGGCCCGGAACGCCATGTTGCGTCAAAATGCCAATGATCAGTAATGTGTTCTGCAATTCCACATTGCTTCTCGCAGCTGGTGCGTTCTTCATCGGCGCACGAGCGAGCGACCACCACCGAGACTGGTCTTAGTGTTTTCCGAGGGCTTTGGTTTTATCAAAAAATGTAATGGTAAAAAAAGAATAAGGTCAGGGCGGTCTCGACAACAGGAACGAAGCGGCCGGCACCGAGGCTATTTTAGACCAAACAGCCGCGACGCTCACCGATGGAGCTTGCTTTAAAACTGGCCCGGTTGTTACGCGGAGTCCCCCCAGGCGGCCGGTCTCCGCAGAGGTCCGTGGGCCCGGGGCGTGGTTACCCTGCCGGTCAGATTTGGTTTGCGATTCGAGACGCCTACTCGCCCCCGACCAGCTTCGCTGGGACGGGACGACTCGCCTCCCCCTTTCGCCGGCACACGCCAGGAGCTACTAGAGGGTAAGTGTTCCGAAGCCTCCCCATCAGCTGGAAAGGAAACGGGGGCTTTGAACTCGCTCTCCGGCGAGAATCGCCCCCGCACATTTTCCATGACGGGCCCGCTCGCGGGGAGATGAGAGTTAAGGGGCAGTGCCATTCAGTCCCCCAAGGGAGTGCCCTACACCCGAGGTGTTTTGGGTTTCACCCGGCATGGACCATGCAAAGGGGTGAACCTTGATGACAAATTTTGCCGGGGCGGCGTTTGCCTTGGTCATAAGCACGTTACTGGTAATGATCTCCGCAGTTCACCGACGGAAACCATGTTACGACTTTTACTTCCTCTAAATGATCAAGATTGCTCGTCCTTCTCGACCACAGGATCGAGCGGAGAACGGCCAGACGGCCGATCCAAGGATCTCACTAAACCATTCAATCGGTCGTAGCGGACGGCGGTGTGTACAAATCGGCGGGAAGTAATCAACGCGAACTGATGACTCGCGCTTACTGGGAATTCCTCGTTAAAGGGAAATAATTACAATTCCTATCCCAATCACGAAAAGAGGTTCAAACGGTTACCCAGACCTTCGGCCAAGGGGCAGACACGCTGTTCCTCAGTGTAGCGCGCGTGCGGCACCGAACATCTAAGGGCATCACAGGACCTGTTATTGCTAAATCTGTCGCGGTAAACGCCACTAGTCCTTAAGACGTTGTCGCCCACTCGGCGGGTGGCGCACTAATAGCAATGCCGAGTCTCGTTCGTTATCGGATTAACAGACAAAATCGCTCCACCACTAAGAACGAAGTGCACCACCCCCCCGAATCAAGACAGAGCTCTCAATCTGTCAATCCTTACTGTGTCCCGGCCGGGTGAGTTTTCCCGTGTTGCGTCAAATTAAGCCGCCGGGCTCCACTCCTGGTGGTGCCCCTTCCGTCAATCCTTAGTTCGCTTGCAACATACTTCCCCCGGAAACCAAAAACTTTGGGTTTCCCGGAAGCTGCTAGCCGTGTCTTGGAGTAACGCCGGCGAAGCGCCGGTCGGCATAGTTTATGGTTAGAACCTAGGGCGGTATCTGATCGCCTTCGAACCTCTAACTTTCGTTCTTGATTAATGAAGACATCTTGGCAAATGCTTCGCTGTCGGTCGTCTTGTGGCGATCCAAGAATTTCACCTCTCACAAAACCGCAATACGAATGCCCCAGTCAGTACCCTCTCACATGACCTCGGATCCGAAAAACCAACGCAATAGAACCGAGGTCCTATACCATTATTCCATGCTCTGCTGTTCAGGCGGTTGCGCCTGCTTTGAACACTCCAATTGTTTCAAAGGAAACGTTCCGGTCGAAAACGAGCCACTCAAGATAGAAGAAAGCCAGGCGCAAACGAGGGAGGCTAGGTTCAAACAGTTGCACCCCTTGCGATGGACCGTTAGCCTAGCCCTAGATCCAACTACGAGCTTTTTAACTGCAGCAGCATTAATATTACACGATACTGGAGCTGGTAATTACCGCGGCTGCTGCACCAGACTTGGCCTCCAGTAGATCCTCGTTAAAGGATTTAAAGGTGTTACTCATTCCAATTACAGGGCCTCGAAAGGGTCCTGTATTGTTATTTTTCGTCACTACCCCCCCGTGTCGAGAGTGGGTAGTTTAATTGCGGCCTGCTGCCTCTTGGATTGTGGTGCTTCATTTTCTCAGGCTCCCTTCGGATCGAACCATGATTCTCCGTACCCGTTACGACCATGGTAGGCGCATAACGTACATCGAAGTGATAGGGCAGACGTTTGAAGTATCTGTCGCCGGTACGATGACCTTGCGATCTGCTAAGTTATCAAGAGTTCACCAACGAAGCCGTAAAAACAAAAAAAAAGACACGCCGAGTTGGTCTTGTTCCTAATAAAAGACGCTTCCGTACGGTCGGCGCTTGGTGGCATGTATAGCCTAGAATTACCACAGTACCATGTAGTGGCACTCGTTCCAAGGAACCATGCCTGATTTAATGAGCCCTCGCAGTTCTCTTGATACAAGCTTGTACCTACACATTCATGGCTTAATCTTTGATACAAGCAATGACTACTGTCAGATCAACAAGGTAGATTGGATGGGGGGGGGGGGGGTGGGGGGATCCGAAGATCTCGGCGGCGCTGACCCGAGGGCCGACCGCATCAAGTGTTCTAGTTGCCAAAAGTGAACGCATAGGTCTTCCAATGGGCCCTGGTACGCTACTAGGCGAGTGGGCAGGACCTTCTCGACCCCTCCCCCCATTCCGACCTCCGCCCGGTCATTTCAGCGGTTATCCCCCGCTCTTTCTCGCCCCACGCACAGCAAAGTGCGCCCACGCTGAGACTCTCGGCGAGGGCGCTTTCAAGAAACTCGCTCCTCATATGGGATCGGGCCTGGCTGTCGCATGACGTTTTATGCCGTTGGGTGGCCGGTCTGAGGACAGGAGGCTTCCGGCGCTGCTTTTGCATAACAGTCCGGTCGCACAATCTCTCCTCCTCTCCGTCAATTACCGTGCCACATTTTGTTGTCTTGGCTGGTCTCTATGTCTCCGGCGGCCTCACCCCAACACTCATCTAACGCGCTCAGAGACGGACGCTTCAAATTGCCACTGTATACCTATAGGCCAGTATTAAAATTATATAGGTATTTACGATTGTAGAGTATTCAGGGCGGTATTATTATGACATTCGACCGAAGTCTAGCTTTCAGAGAGACCACCCCTCTTATATGTATCCGTTCTGGTCCGAACCAGCCCAGCCGCTACAGGCGGCTTTTCTGACCTGCTCATGCTACATTTTTGTCCACAACCCAATGTAACGCTACCGAAAGCGTCCCTAGATCAACATCCAGATTCGCATACGGCACCCTCCATTTTAGCTCTCTCCAGCGGAGAGCCCCCCTCGGTAAAATCACCCACTTGTGGGAAAACGCCCGTATGCCGCCTACAAAAATGTTGGCACCAAAATACCCTACCCTCTCAGACCCAAACCACGCCCCGGGCCGGTCCGGGCAAACCCCGACCCGATGGTCCGTGCGGGGAGACTACTCCCCTAGAGAAAAAAAAAAAAAAAAAATTACGTTCTGGTTTTTCCCCCGGAGTTGGGCGCCCAAATGCACCTTCGTTCCTACCGCGTCATAACTGAACCATATCCGACCGGTGTGGGTCTGCGATCAGAACCGGCAAGGCGGGGCACTTTCTTATGCAAGAGGTATTGCCCCTCAACGCCATCTCCTAGGTAGCTTTGCGGAAACCGACACAGGGCCAACAATTAGTCGGCAAGCTACGGGCAATTCCTGCCGACCTGTAGTTGGAGCCACCGCTTACCTAGCCGGGCCACGGCAGGACATCACTTAGCGGCCACGGCAGCGACATTTCGTATTCTGGTCCGGCCACGGCAGTGATATTCACTTAGCTGGGCCACGCAGCGACTTTTCTTATCTGGTCGGGCCCCGGCAGTGATATTCACTTATTCAGGCACGCAGCGACATTTTCATTATCTGTCGGGCCACGGCAGATATTCACTTAGCTGGGCCACGGCAGCGACATTATCTTATCTGGCCGGGCCACGGCAGGGATATTCACTTAGCCGGGCACTGCAGGCACACTTCTTATCTAGCCGGGCGACGGAAGTGAAAAGTCACTAAGCGGGGCCACGGCAGCGACACTTTTTATCTAGCCGGGCCACGCAGGATTTCACTTAGCCGGGCCATGGCAGGCACACTTCTTATCTATCCGGGCCCCGGAAGCGCTTTCCACAAGCCAGGCACGGCAAGCGCCATTTTCTCCACCAAGCCGGGCCACGGCAGCTAGTGCCGGTGTGCGGTTTGCAATAGTTTGGTTCATTCTATTCGCTCACCTTAGCAGATTCTTGGCACACCCATGCCTAATGGTCATCACGTCCTCAAATCAAAATTCCACATCAACATCCTGGCGCGCACCTACCCGGGATGGGGCAGCGCAATCAACAAGGCCTCTCCCCTTACCCCTAACATAACGCGCGAC
>JAMKCH010082512.1:0-10301 GCA_023653785.1 Ophioderma brevispina | reverse complement strand
CCATCTTCAAAAAAGAGAATGACACCCGGTTATAAGTCCTAAAGTTATACGAAAATGAGTAGTGGTACTTAATAAACAAGTTTTTGTAGTACACTGATTAGATGTAAACCTTTGTTTTAAATACTGTAAAAAATAGAAATAAGCGGTGCAGTACCATGCTCTAAAACAGAAAAACAAAAAAGAAAAAAAAATACTAAATTTGTTTGAACTATATCACAACTGTTACATTACAAGAAGCAAGCTTGCTGCAACATCAAAAACTAAAGATGATATTTGCACTATATTTCTTTAAAAATAATGTCCAAACAGCCATTTTTAACAGCATGCGTCAGATGTCCCTATACGATTTCAGTTGACCTATATCCAATGAACAGTCAGAAACCAGGAAAATGACAAAAGAAAAACACGAGAATAACAAAAGCACGGGGAATACATAAAATATGGGCATTCATTTAAAAGGTTGCGAAATTTAGTAGTAACTTTAATGTCGAACATGGTTAATAAAACAATTATAATAATTAGAACTGGGTGCTAAATGTACTAACTAAAGTTTGGTGAGTTTGCAACTGGCCTATATATGGCATTTTTATTACAAAAGTTTGTCTCCTTAACGTACGGATTAGGGTATTTTCATTTTTCTCGATTTTATAGTTTGTGAGATGACACCAAATAAAATAAAGTCTAAACTCACTCTCGACAAGTCTACCCTGCAAGGCATGTAGTTCCCTACGATTTTGTTTTCGCTAAAATTACCAAATCTGCCGCTTTTTCTACCCTATATCCAAGACAAATTCCAGCTTTTCATGAACATCATTTTACCTTCTAAGTCCAAATAGTCGACAAGATATCGAATAAAACATGATGGCTCCGTGCTTTTTTTGTGTGCTTTTTTTTAAGGAGTTCCTTTTTAGGGAAACTCTTATAAAAGTACTTTATACGGAAATGTAAAATAAAACATCTTTTCACCTAGGCCAAACCGTGTTGAAGAATATTGCATCTCGCCATTGACCAATGGCAGCGCCACTCTTGAAGGTCTTATCGGTCCGCTCTAAGTCGACCAATCACAGCCCGTTTCTCAAGCAAGCTTTTGGCCAACGAGGCTTATATAAATTAGAGCGCAGATACGGCGAAAAATTCTTCATTCATCCTTCATTCAGTTGAATATATTTGAAAATGGCTCGTACAAAACGCAGCATCGTAATCTACCGGAGGAAAGGCTGCTCGCAAGAAGTTGGCTACCAAAGCGGCTCGAAAATCAGCTCCGGCTCACCTGTGGCGTGAAGAACCCTCAGCGTTAACAGACCTGTACCGTCGTCTACGGGAGATTCGCCGTTACCAGAAGAGTACAGAGCTCCTCATAAACGCAATTCCCCATTCCAGCGGCTGGTTCGTGTAATTGCTCAAGACTTTAAAACCGAACTGCGCTTTCAAAGCGCTGCCGTAATGGCCCTTCAGGAAGCAAGCAAGCCTACCTTGTCGGCTTTTCGAAGACACAAACTTGTGAGCCATCCACGCCAAACGGTCACCATCATTGCCTGAGGACATCCAGCTAGCACGCCGCCAAATCCGTGGCGAACGGGCTAGATGGATTGCCCAGCCAAAACAAGCGGCTCTTTTCAGAGCAACCACAACTTCCAAAGAGAGATAAATAGTCGGTGTCATTGTACCCCCCCCCTCCTCCAATAAATCGAGGCGAAAAGAAAACAAGCACATACATACAACAACAAAAAAGTCCTAACGTACTAGTGTTAAAATACTTGGTTATTGTGTATCTATGATTTGTCTTTGTATCATATGAAAATGTTCGAATGAAATAAAGTGATCTGAAAGAACGATGAAATGGTGCGGGGGTATCATATACCTAACGGGGTAAAAAGGGTAGAAAAAGGACATTGTGAAAAGCTCATTTACGTTCCTGGATTCAAATGAATTAAAACTGCATATGACAAACACAAAACAAACACTACATGGGGGAAATGTATAAAACGAAGTAAAGAAAATGCTGGAAAGATAAGAGCTTAGATCAACGTTCATGATGGTACACATGCTATAGCAATGGATCGGAAATTGTATGTAGTTTGCATAGTCGGCACGATGGCGTGTTATTACGCATCTCTTGTGAGATTTAAAAATTGCTTTGATCGCTTCTCTTGGAGCTATCGAGCTTCTCTTTTGAAGATGATGGTTGCGAACTTGAAAATCAACCGATTATCATGAAATATCTTGCAGTGTTAATGAGCAAAAAGTAGGAAAACTAAGAACACAAGCATTGTATAATATTAAATTCTAATTTGTGGTTTTATCAGTTCACAGCAGTAAAAAAAAATACCGAGAAGAGTACAGCTAGAAATGTTAGCTTGCCCGACCTCCACTTGTGACTAGTATCGTTGTGATGACAAAAAAAATCCAGTTGGCCAAAGAAAAATGTCTTTGATGCGCCATGAAGCCACAACTTAACTGTTGTGGAAATGGGATTTGTAAATAACACAGCGACGACGAATCCGGTGATTTCACAAACGTCCGCAAAACAGGTTAAAAGCCGAACAGCGCTGGACGGTCGGGGTTATTTTCTGATTTGTATTTCAGTAGCTGCATATAGTAAGATAGACGTGCGTAAGTCATGTGCGTCTCTAAGAAGAAACCTTGAAGAAGACTGCCACGCCGCGAGCTCACCCGTCTTCTCCAGAGAGATGTGCACGAAGCTGTGACGTGCCTGAAAGAGAGAAGGGTTCCTCTTTGCCAGCGATCAAAAAGTATATCGCCGCCAACTACAAGTGCGACGTCGACAAGCTCAACACTCACATCAAGAACGCACTCAAGTCCGGTGTAGCCAAGGGACCCTGGTGACAGGTCCACAGGGAGGGTGCCAAGTGGATCTTCAAAATAGGCACCAGAAATTGATGCAGAGAAAGAAAAGGCCAAAAAGGCAAAAGGCATTAGCCCGCAAGAAGGCAGTACGCAGAAAAGAAGCAGAAGGAAAAACGAGAGGCAGCCAAGGCAAAGAAGGCCGCACAGTTAAAAAGCTAAAAAGGAAGAGCTAAGGCTAGAAAGGCGCCCAGAAACACCAAGAAGAGAACGAAACCTAAGAAGACGCTCAAGAAGCCAGCAAGAAAGCGAAGCCCAAAAAGACTGTAAACAAGGAAGAAGGCAGCACCGACGAAGAAAGCCGCGAAGCAAGAAGCGGCAACCGAAGAGAAGTAAAATTTTGCCCTTCACAACCAAACGGCTCTCTTTCAGAGCCACAAATCTCCAAAATGAGAATATGTAACGAGTGTGGGTAGCTTTTCAATTACACAGAATCCCCCCCTCCCCACCTTACAATTGCATTTTATATATTATGGTGTTACTAGAGCCCAATTACATGTATTGAATAATGATGATGGGCTAGGTTAATGAAAGTGAAATGAATGTTTGTAAATGGTCGTTGAAATAGGTGTAAAATGGTAAATTGATTATAGCATGGATACTGATAGTTTACGAAATAAGGATGGATTTGGGACAATATTGCCCATAGGTTAGATGTGTTTAAAAGACGTAATCCTCCGTAGTGGAGAATTTATCCGAACTTAATGTGATGATGCAACAAGATTTCTTTATTCAGCAAAGACAATATGCTTTAGGAGGGCGTCTTTGAAACCGTGATGCAGATATCAACTAAATCCAAGAAAATAAATAATAGAGTGAATGAAACATTCACGACACACGATAAATAGATTAAATTACTGGCCTATAAATGGAGGTTTACATGAGAGTCGTCTGTTTGGTCTAAAAATATGTTTTTGGTCTTTTTGTTCTCTTTTAACAAACTCCTGGCGTTTCCAAATTTTCGTCTTAACTTCACTTACTTGCGTACGTTGGTTAATAAATCTGACTATGGCGTCGTTGCTGTTGCTTTGTTTTACTAAACACTGCATGTAAAATTGTCTGGGTTACCTAGTGTAAAATGTACATTCTAAGGTCTTCTTGATGGCTATTGTCATTTGCCTAAACCACTAATATTATATTTTATGATTACTTTTGTTTTATTATCTTTATCTCACATTTGCAATAATGATTACGGAGGTCAGTTTGAATGTCAACACATCGTACTCTCTTTTTGGAAGTTGGGTCGGCTTGAAAAGAGCCGCCGGTTGTTTTGAAAGCAATGGTATTACTTGGCCTTGGCGGTTTTTTGGGGGTAGCACCGCCTGGATGTGGGCAGTACACCCACCTTGAGCAATGGTACACCGTCTGAGGAGTGTGTCACTCTTCGTCATGCGATGCGAGTTGAAAGTGGCGCAGGATTGATCCTGGTCTCTTATGGTCTCGAGCAGCGTTGCGGCAAACTCCAGAATTTCAGCAGCAAGATACTCCATCACGGCTCCCAAGTATACAGGGCGCCCCGGCACAACGCGTCGGCAGAATTGCTTTGCGCAAGAAACGGTGCACACGACCGACGGGAAATTGCAGCCAGCTCTTGAGGATCTGCTCTTGGCCTTAGATCTTGCTTTCCTCCTTTACACGTCCCGGGACATGATTAATTTTGAATTTGTAAGATCCACAGACCAAAACTCAGAGAATGAATGATTGCTAAATCAGCGCGATCCGTTATAAACCCTTCACTCTAGGATCCGGAATATTCCAATGCTACGCAACGGACCATTCAACGCACAGAGTCGATAGACGTGGCGGTTGTCTTGACCGTCCGCGCTACTCTCTCAGCATCCCTACTTTGCCTACCTGGTCATATAAATTCTCACGTCGCCTCAAACCCGTCACTTTGAGTTAGTAACTCAATTGTACAATTGAACACTGGGTCTAAAGGAAGTGGAAAAGGTGCGAAGAAGGAGGTATGGCAAAGGCCGCCAGCTGGCGCAGGAAAGAAGCGCAGACGCCGAAAGGAACGCTACGGCATCTATATCTACAAGGTATTGAAACAAGTGCATCCCGATACTGGTATATCAAGCAGTGCCATGAGCATCATGAACAGTTCGTCATCGATATCTTCGAGCGTATGGCCGGCGAAGCTTCCGGCTGTCCAGTACACAAAGGGCAACTATCAGTAGCCGCGAGGTGCAGACTGCTGTCGTCTGATTCTTCCTGGTGAATTTGCCAAGCACGCCGTGAGCGAGGTAAAGGCTGTCACCAGGTACACTACCTCCAAGTAGGATTGGGGCATGCATGTAACACACGGTTTTCCCGAGCACCCTATCTTCCCCAAAAGAGATGTTGACTCCAATGTTCAATTTTGTCCCCAAAATCGAAACGCAAAAAGCAAGAAACAGTAGTCTAAATAAGTATAAATTATGACCAAGTTATCACGAAAAA
The DNA here is from genome assembly GCA_023653785.1 of Ophioderma brevispina. Taxonomy (NCBI): domain Eukaryota; kingdom Metazoa; phylum Echinodermata; class Ophiuroidea; order Amphilepidida; family Ophiodermatidae; genus Ophioderma; species Ophioderma brevispina. The sequence goes on along the minus strand of JAMKCH010082512.1, from coordinate 4,994 downwards.
CAAATAAGACACAAATACATACCACGCATGCGTTGCTTTTCAATTACCGTGTAAAGAGCCACGCCGACAGACCAAAATCAGCAAAAATATATTCTGATGTCATCGACTCAGCAGTGTATAAAATACGCAGGACAGATAAAATAATGATATAAAGTGGAAGGAAAGTTGGCCAATATGAGTAAACTCAGTATGAAAGTTTACCTATATTGACAACATTTCCTCTAACTTTTTATATCATGATTTTAATCTGGACCCGTATTGTTATACACTGATGAGAGATGACGATTTCCGAATATTTTGCTTGATTTTTGGTCTTGTTGCGTTGCTCTTTTACACGGTAATGAAAGCAACGCAGGATCGCTGTATGTATTTGGCTATATTTGTTTTGTGATAATTGTTTCATTATTACTACTGATTTAGAACTATTGTTTCTTGCTTTTTGAGTTTCGATTTCTGGGGACAAAAAATTGGTGTACATTGAGGCAACCATCTTTTTGGAAGATAGGGCGGCTCTGAAAAAGGAAGGCCGTGGTAACATGGCATGCCCCAAACCCAGACTGGAGGTAGTGTACTTGGTGACAGCCTAGTACATTCGCTCACGGCGTGCTTGGCCAGCTCACGGCGTAGAATAAGAGAACAGCAGTCTGAACCTCGGGCTACTGATAGTTGACCCTTTTGTTGTAACGGACCGCACGGGGAAGCCATCGCGGCAATACGCTCGAAAGCGATCGTTGACGAAAATGTTCATGATGCTCATGAACGGCTTATATACCAGTCGATCGGGATGCACTTGTGCACATACCTTGTAGATATAGTGCCGTTAGCTTTCTTTCGGCGTTGCGATTCTCCTGATACATTGGCCGGCCCTTGGCATACCTGCCTATTTAGCCACCTTCGTCCACTTCGTTAGGACCCATGGTTCAATTGTACAGTTTGATATACTAACTCAAAGTGACGGGTGAGGCGGAACCGTGCAAGATATTATATGGACCATGTATGGCAACTTGGGATGAGAGAGTAGCGCGGACGGTCACACAATACCTTCACGGTCTCTATCGACTGTGCGTGATTTGGTACGTTGCGTAGCATTGTAATATTCCAGGACTCCTAGGAGTGAGGGTTATAAGCGGATCGCCGCTGATTTAGCAATCATTCATTCTCTGAGATTTGGTCTGTCTGATCGTACAAATTCAAAATAATCATGTCTGGGACGTGGTAAAGGAGGACAGGCAAGAGCTAAGGCCAAGAGGATCCGCAAGAGCTGGGCTGCAATTTCCCGTCGGTCGTGTGCATCGATTCTTGCGCAAAGGCAATTATGCAGAGCGCCGTTGGTGACGGGGCCCCTGTATACTTGGAAGCGTCATGAATTGGGACTGCTGAAATTCTGGAGTTGGCCGGCACCGCTGCTCGAGACAATAAAAAGACCAGGAATCAAGTCCTCGCCCCTTGCAACTCGCCATCCGCAATTACGAGAGTTGAACAAACTCCTCAGCGGGGTCACCATTGCTCAAGGTGTGTACTGCCCAACATCCAGCGTGCTACTCCCCAAAAAGACCGCCAAGGCCAAGTAGATCCTGGCTTTCAAAACAAACGGCTCTTTTCAGAGCCACCAAACCTTACCAAAGATAAGTCACGTTGTGTTTGACATTCCAACTACGTACGTAATCATTAGGCAAATTAAGATAGAATAAATAAATAAAAACAAAAGTAATCATAAATTAGTATTGGTGGGTTTAGTCAAGAAATAGGCCAATCAAGAAACTCTTAAGAGTGTACATTTTACACGTAGGTAGGCCAGACAATTTGACAAGCAGTGTTTTTAAGTAAAACAAAGCAACAGCCACGACGCCAGAGTCATATTTATTAGCAAAATTACACAAGTATCAAGTGAAGTTAAACGAAACTTGGGAAAACGCCAATAGTTTTTAGAAGACAAAAAGAACAAAAAAATATTTAATCACACCATGACGGACTATATAATGTAAACAGCCCCATTTTATAGCCAGTCATTTAAGATATGTGATCGTGTGTCGTGATTTTTTCATTCACTCTTATTATTATTTTCATGGATTTAGTTGATTATTCTCAATCTAACGGTCGCAAGACGCCCTTCTAAAGTATATTGTCTTTTGCTGATAAATTAAATTGTTGCATACATGTCACATTAAGTTCCGATTATTCTCCACTATCTGATGATTACGTACTTGGTAAATACATCTAAACCTTATGGGAAATTGTCTCCAAATCTCAAATCCTTATTTCGTAAACTATCAGTATCCCTGCTTATACTCAATTTAACCATTTTTTACAACCTACTTCACGACATTTCAACATTCATTCATTTTCAATTTCCTACCACAACATTATTCATATACAGGTATTGGGCAATAGTAAACCTCAGAAAATATATAAAATTCAAAATGTAAGGTGGGGAGGGGGGGGTGGATTCTGTGTAAATGAACACTACAAGACATTCGGGACAATATTCTCATTTGGAAGATTTGGTGGCCTCTGAAAAGAAGCCGTTTTTGGTTTGAAGAAAATTTTACTTCTCTTGGTGCCGCTTTCTGTTGGCTTCGCGGCTTTCTGCGTCGTGCTGCCTCTTCTTTGGTTTTAACGTCTTTTTGGGCGTCGCTTTCTTGCTGGCTTTCTTGTCCGTCTTCTTATGTTTCGTAGTTTTTCTTGGTTGTTTCTTTCTTGGGCGCCTTCTTAGCCTTAGCCTGCTTCCTTTTAAGCTTTTAACTTTGCGGCCTTCTTTGCCTTGGCTGCCTCTCGTTTTTCCTTCTGCTTCTCTTCTACTGCCTTCTTGCGGGCTAATGCCTTTGCCTTTTTTGCTTTTTCTTTCTCTGCATCATATTTCTTGTTGCCTATTTTTGAATGATCCACTGGCACCCTTCCCTGTGACCTGCACCAGGGTTCCCTTTGGCTACACCGGACTTGAGAGCGTTTTCTTGATGTGAGTGTTAATCTTGTCAACGTCGCACTTGAAGTTGGCGATATATACTTTTTGATCGCTGGCAGAGAAGAAGGGTTCCTCTCCTTTCAAGGCACTCACAGATTCGTGTACCATCTCTGGACAGGACGGGTGAGCTCGCTGCCTTGGCAAGTCTTCTTTCAAAGTTTTCTTCTTAGGAGACGCCATGACTTACCAACGTCTATCTACTATATGCACGTATGAAATATACAAATCATAAATAACCCCGACCGTCAGCGCGGTTCGGCTTTCAACCTTTTTCGACGTGTGTGAACTCATGCCGGATTCGTTCGTAGCTGTTTTTTACATCCCATTTCCACAACAAGTTAAGTTTTGCTTCATGGCTCATCAAAATGACATATTCTTTGCAATGTATTTTTTTTTTTCATCCCCAACGATACTAGTCACAAGTGAATCGGGCAAGCTAACATTTCTAGCTGTACTCTTCTCGGTATTTTTTTTTTCTGCTGTTACTGAATAAAACCACGAAATTATAATTAATATTATCAAATGCGTAATGGTGTTCTTAGTTGTCCTCTTTTTGCTCATTAACGTGCAAGATATTTCATGTAGACTGCTGGTATTTTCAAGTTCGCAACCATCATCTACAAAAGAGAAGCTCGAGTCGCTCCAAAAGAAGCGATCAAAACAATTTTTAAGTTCACAAGAGAGCGTACTGAAACACTCCAATCGTGCCACTATGCAAAATACACCCAACCCGATTCCAGTGCGATAGCCTTGTGGTACCATCTATGAACGTTGATTTAAGCTCTTATCTTCCCAGCATTTTTCCTTACTTCGTTTTACACATTCCCCCATGTATTTTTGTTTTTGTTTGTCATATCATGTTTATTTCATTTGAATACAATGAACGTAAATGAGCTTTCACATTTGGCCTTTTTCTACCGTTTTTACCCCTTTTTATGTATAGGAGACCCCCGCGGCCCATTTATCGTTCATTCAGATTCACTTTATTTTCATAGTCGAACATGTTTCATATGATACACATACAAATCATAGATGACCCAATAACCAGTAGTTTTAGACCCTAGTAAGTTTAATGACTTTTCGTCGTTGTATGTATGTCTTGTTTTCTTTTCGCATTGATTATTGGAGGTGGGTGGGATACAATGACAACGACTATTTATCTCTCTTTGGATGTTGTGGTGGCTCTGAAAAGTGCCTTTTGTTTTGTCTGGGCAATTCCACTATGCCCTTTCGCCACGGATGCGGCGTGCTAGCTGGATGTCGCTTAGGCATGATGGTGACACGTTTGGCGTGGATTGCCGCACAAGTTTGTGTTTCGAAAAGAACCGACAAGGTAGGCTTCGCTGGCTTCTTGAAGGGCCATTACGGCAGCGCTTTGAAAGCGCAGTTCGGTTTTAAAGTCTTGAGCAATTTCCCGAACCAGCCGCTGGAAGGGAACTTGCGTAGGGAGCTCCTACTCCTCTGGTACGCGAATCTCACTAGAGCGACGGTACAGGTTCTGTAACGATGATGTTTCTTAACGCCACCGGTAGCCGGATCTGATTTTCGAGCCGGCTTTGGTAGCCACCTGCTTGCGAGGAGCCTTTCCTCCAGTAGACTTACGAGCTGTCGGTTTGTACGAGCCATTTTCAAATATATTCAACTGAATTAACGAGAATGAATGATTTTTCGCAGTATCTGCGCTCTATTTATATACGCCTCGTTTGCCAACGCTTCTTGAGCACGGGTTGTGCTTGGTCGACTTAGAGCGGATCGATAAGTACCTTCAGATGGCGCTGCAATTGGTCCCCCATGGCGAGATGGCAATATTACTATCACACTGTTTGCCACGGAAATATTTTTATATTTTACATTTCAGGATAAATACTTTTCCTAAGAGTTACTAGTACTCCTTTATAAAAACAAAAAAAAAAAAAGCAGCGCCAACATGTGTTATTCTATATCTTGTCGCTATGTGACTGACGGTAAAATTGATGCAAATGAAAGCTGTGAATTTTTGCATTGATAGTAGGGTTATGAAAAAGCGGCAGAT
>JAMKCH010082510.1:0-43830 GCA_023653785.1 Ophioderma brevispina | reverse complement strand
TTAAAAGGTTATAGACATGTCCATCTGATCTAAGGATTAGAAAATATGAATAGTCGGCTATATCTGGGACAATCAACTTTAAACGTCGTCTTAAAAAATATAATGAACAATTCTCTCAAAATGGGCTCAAACTCTTCATGCTTATAGATAACAATGTAAAATAAATATTTGTGGATTGTGATGAGCATTGGTCTATAAATAAGGGAAAATATTGTTATGTCCATAGGGTCTATGGGGGAATCAGCACTCTGGCCTCTGTTGGATATTTTGAGGCGGAATTTAAACATAAAGTAAATGTCTATTTGCACTGTGAAACATTCAAATACGAACAATTGTAACCAATTGGCACTAATCGGATCAATAGAATTTTTCCTGCGCATAATGACCTGGAACAGTTTTTGGACTGTCGTGCCAAAAACAAAAGGTGTAGATATAGAAAACTATACTTTTTATCACTAGAACCAAATGAAACATTGTATATACCTTTACCCCGTGTGATGTTTAAAAATGTTATTACCCCCCTTCTCTATCTCCAAAATATCAAGGATGCAAAAGTTGACTCATCAAGATTTGGAATTCCGCAGGTCCAATTTGCCCAGAAACCATCAAAACTTTTGCCAGGCATAATCATATGAGGCTAGTAAAATCTCATTCTCTTGGCACAGTTCATGTAGCTTTCATTCATCACTGCATTTAGAAAAATACACCCTGGTTTTTTTTGGGTAGATATTTGATACCCAATCACACAGGTCAGTTCATGGCATGGTCCTTACAAGTAAATCCCCTGAACTGTGTCTTTGGTATGAAGCTTATTGTAACTCATAATGATAATGGGCCTACCGCAGGATTATAAGGTCTCTTCGGTAATCTACTTAGCAATCGATAACCTCATACCAAAAAAAAAATAAAATCGGCGGCAAGCCGTTTAAGGAGTTAATGAGTGGGGTCCCATGGCCCCCCCCTTGGGCACTAACGTGAAGTCTCGAGATATTTTTAATTATATCAAAGAACCAAAGCTAATTTTTTTTTGCTGATTATGTTCCCACATACATGTAAGTAACAACTATTAGTAACAATAAAAATAATTAACCCTTTATGTGCTGAAAACAAACGATTTCGTCGTGGACGTTGCTAAAACCGTTACTGTACAAACTCTATGGGAAAATGACGTGTATTTTGCAACACCCGTTAAAAATACAGGATCCCTAAAACTGCAGGTTTTGTGTTAAATATATGTAATTTGGGTCTTCTAGAATAGATATCAACATAAAATAAGTTTTCAAAAAGTTTGATGTAAGCGCAAGGCTCATTTGAAATTTCCGTCTTTTTGTCCAATTTTCGCATGTTTTGAAAACAATGTTTTGCCCCTAATTTGCAGCCCGAATAACAAATTTCATTTTTTATTGCTGATTTGGGGTTGTCTTATAACCCTTCACATGTGGTATAAATTTCGTGCAAAAATTCCTTCGGGAAAGTGGTTTCCTTAGTGTGGGGTCCCATGGAACCCCCCCTTGGGCACTAACGGGAGTGAAAACCTGTAAGGATTGAATGTGCATTTCGTGATCCTAGCACCTGAAGGTGCGTTTTAAAGGTGCGTGTCAGATAAAAGGCCGTATTGTTCTCATTGTCGTCCTGAAATTTGAGCCCTCAAATCCATTTCGTTTTCAAGATATAAACAAAAAACCGCCGTTTTAGTGGTTAACTATCAATATTAGTGCAGTATTGAATAGGGCTTTGCAACATACATTATCGCGTCTATCATCAAAACCGCAAGTTTGTTTCCCACTGTATTTGATGGGGTGTATGTGCAGGTGCCAGGCTCTCATATCAAGTAGAGAACACGATGCACATAAATCACGCTGCCCCATAGGCCACTGTGTAATAATTTCTGCCCGTTAAAATTACGAATTTCTTCAAGAGCAGATTGAGTTTTTACGTAAGATTAGGCACACATACTATACTTATACCAACGGTTGAGATGATATAAAAACACCAACTTAAATTTCTGGGGATCACCAAATGTCCCTTTAAGCTGAGAATTATTTCTTTGTACAAAAAGTAATAAAAAATTCTAATATCGTATTGGAGCAAATAGGAAATTCAGCCTATGTTTGATATTGAAATATAAGCATGTAAAATCATCTTTTAACTTTAAGACATATCTGTAGCCAAAATACAATATAGGAAATCTATTGAGTATCTAATCTATATAAAATCACTATATATGACAGAAAATATGGATGTTTTGAAAACGCTCGTTGTGTCTTTAAAGGCTGACTCAGATATTTCGAAATATAATTTTTTTTGGTGTAATAATGAAAAATAGTCAACTAAAACTAAAAGATAGTAACCTAAATGCACAATTGTAAAGTTTCAAATGAATGGAATTTTTCGTTTTGATGCAGTAAACATTAATATGTATAGTATTACGTCCCATAGGATACTGTGTATAACAAAAATTCCGGTGTGAAAGCAGATATAGTCCGGCGGGAGCCACAGTCCGGGACTCCATAGGCGATAACGGAATAAAGCGTGAAACTAATGTTGTGTGCAGAGTCAACTGAATCGATTGGCCCTATTGTTCACCATTGTTCCCGGACTATGAGTACACCGGATCTGAAATTTTGTAACAAGGTTGTGATTTTGTATATGAAGGAATTCGATTAGTATATGGACAAGCATTATGAATATGCAAAAAAAAAGCACGATTTGTTTGGAAATTGAGGGCGCCCTCCGCAGGAAATCTCTGAGTCAGCCTTTAAGAGAATAATTCAGGGTGTACATAAAGCCTCGTTTAAAACTCGACGATGCTGCAACGTAAATGCAAGCCGACTTGCAAGTCGGTGTATATATGGGTACGTTTTACGACCTGCAATCGAAGGTAGATAACTTTAAGCTTGATCATGTTGATAAAGATGGCTAAACCTCAACCACTGCACGACGCAGCATCATACCAAGCATACCACGCAGCATCATACCGTACCAAGAATCCTTTTGACAGACAATCAATCTTTGGTCTGTCCAATGTCTATTTTAACAGACAACCACAATCCTTTTGACAGACATGGTGTTGTTGTAAACAAATCCGATTCCACAGGGTTCCTACGTTACAGGAGGTACTACTTTTCAAAGGTTTTACTAGAGGTTCTCAAATTTTACAAGAAGAAGCGTCCAAAGACAGGATTGTCACAGATTTTTCTCCATAATGACAATGCTCTAGCAGGTGCCTGCTCTTGTAAAAGGCTTTGTTGAATCAAATGGCATCCGTATCTCATCCCATTTACAATCCTGATCTGGCACTATGAGATTTCTGGCTGTTTTCAAGACTGAGAGCTGACCTTGCAGGATTTCTATAGGACAGCAGAAGCGCCCTCAGTAGGATACCAGAGGAAGACTTCACAACAGCATTCTGAAAGTGGGTCCGGCGTCTTCGAAAGTTTGTGTATCCGAAGACGGAGAGTACTAGAAAAACGGTGAATAGATGAAGTCCTAATTCCACGTAGTTTTAATTATACAATTGCAGGAACTTTTAGCCCTTCCTCGTATATCTGCATAACATAATCACCCTGCTCTTGAAGAACTTTTAGTGAACTATGTCTTTGCTAATTGAAATATTTTAACAGATCTGTCGTCAGCAACCAAAAGGGTTTGGTTATCGTCTGCCATTGCCAGACCTAGAGGATTATATACATTCCGCGTAATTAAGCCAAGGTATACCCCGGTCACTGAAAAGCTGTATACGCCTCGACCGTTGACTGCGCAGTTTGCTATGTAGTAGCAACCGCTTCCACCATCACCATGTTTGTTATAACAGACCCCAGAAGGAATCCAGATGGCCCCAAGGATTTCAGGAGGGTCGATTTTATGAAGAAGTCTTCCATTGCGGTCAAGAATATGCACTTCATTTTCAACACCAAAGGAGCTTACAACGATTTGTTCACATGGACCACATGCAATGTACGAGGGACAAATATCAATTGCTCTGCTTGGATTTTCTCCAAGTGGGCTGGCCATCTAAGAGTCTAAACAGTTGATGTATTCTGGAAACCGAGTACCGACCACGATTGTCCCCTTGTCGTCTAAAGTTATACTGACGATTTCGGGTCTTTCATTGTTGCCGCTGCATGTAACTGAAGGTGGAAATTCGTACAACTTTTCCCAAGTTTGCCGATTTGTAGGGGAGAAAACTTGCACGTAATTTGTATTAGCGACGAAGAAATGTCCATTTTGGGTAACTGCAACTCCTAGAGGATAAGCGTTTACAATGATAAGTGCGTCTAGTAGGTAACCTTCCCTGTTGTATATCTTCACTCGTGAGGCACTGTGATCAGCCACTACAACCTCTCCATTCTGTTTTGTCGTCACTCTGCCCGTCCCCAACATAGCCTGTATAAACCATGGCGTCCTAGTTCCTTCTTGAGGTACGCCATGTTGCGACTACTTCTTTCAAACGCGACATCGGTTTGAGAATTACAGGCAAATTGACCAGTTTTACGACGGTTTGGTGGTACTTTCCGCAAGCATGTTGGTTCTTTGGTTTCAGAAGCTAATTTTGGTTATGTTTATTAGACTTTGCGATTTTTGTTTGCAATGCTAAAGATATACGCTATCTTTGTATCAATTATCCGTTTTCGAATGTTCATCAGGTCGTTGACAACGTTTTAACGGCAACAGACTCATGTTAAAGACACTATCAGTGATTTATTATCCAAAGAGATAAAATACCTGAATTTGCCAGAAATAGCTTAAAGTGCGGGAACAAGGCTGTATAATTCTCATACAAGTTCACAACTGAACAATTAACAGAAAAGGAAGAAAACGGCAGTTTCAAAGATACAAATCGCCCATTCAATTACGTGTTTGTAGCAGTGTCCGTACAGACAGTAGAATGACTAAAATTTCAAATGTTGGTCCTTATTAGGTGCTTCTGATTCTATCAGTTACAAACAGGCTATGTTAGGATACCTATCCTTGTTACAGGCAATGTCGAAAATCATTTTTGATGATTTTTTTTTCGATTTTCTAAATTAGCAAATCACTGACTGCCATTAAATCCAACGATATATAAACTATCTCCTGGTTTGGTTCAACTTTGAAAAAAAAACTACAATTGATTGACATCTTTCAAATAGGTACCTAGATATAATAGTTGTACAAAGTTTTTAAAAGATATCCAACGCGCACATCCTGTATTTCTCTTGCAAATTTTTATTTTTAACTTAATACATAGCGAATTTCGTTGGTTTCCCCGTCAGAAGTTGATAAAATAGGAACTGTAGTATGGTCCATTCATAGAATGCTTTGTAAATTGACCTGATCTTCTTCTATCGTACCCACACACGAGGAGAGACTTGATCTCAAGGTTGTGCTTTAACAGCGAATCCCTTGTGGAGTCGTCATTTCAACTTTATTTCACCACGGAGGCCCAATCAACAAAAAGTTGTTCTCCCTTGGTGCCGTGGGTACATCATTAACTATTACAATTTCAAAATACATAATCATTAGCTAAAAGTAATGGAATACATGCCAAGCAAAGCCTAGCAAAACAATAATGACAAACATGAACACAATTCCAAAACATATTAAAACAGCATTTAACAAAAAACTCTGATTTTTTCTTTCTTGATAATTTAAAGTAACAGACTGCTGAATATCTATCAAGAGGTTCCAATAATTTTTTTTTTTGCCCCCCCCAAAACCTCGATAGGAAGACTACGTTTGTTGTAGTCTGTTTTAGGTAGAGGAATGACAACATTATGTTTACTGTGCCGAAAATTATAGCTGTTATTATAGTAGAGGAAAGACGATAAAGAGAGGGGTGCTATAACCTCTTTAAATTTTTATGCTAAAAGGGAGCAGCCGACCCAGGCACCATTTGGAGGATGGTGAAGGCGATATGCCTTGATGATTGTGGTCTGCTCTCTGTTTAGGCTCTCTGCATTTACAAATTGGCCCCGGGCAAGACTCCATAGGTGCTTGCTGTGTATGAAGCGGTCCACGTCATGTGCGCAGCTTGCGTTGTATGCAAGCTTAGTGTGATAAGGATTTTTACCTGGCTCTGTTTTGAAATTCTTCAGAGGTGCCATCTCGCTGCTTCCATTCATTGCCAGTCATGTGTGATGTTGCCTCCTTGTTCGTGAATATTGGATATTGGGTATGTCTCGTGATGGTAATCATGAAGGAGGTGGCTTGGATCCATTGCTCGTTGAGGCAGAAAAACGTGGTGAGATTTCCTCTTCAGGTCAGCTCGTGGGATTCTCACAAGAACTGGCGTTGATTGGAGACAGCCATTGATGGTTTGCAAGGAGATTTTCAGACTTGCATCCACCTGGTGTGTATGGGCACTTCTGCTCCAGACGGGTGCGCAGTATTCTTCAACGGCGAAAACCAAAGCCATGGTTGCAGTGCGCAGGGTAGCCCCCAGCCAGTCTCGGTGAAGCGGCGGATGAGTGCCCCAGCCGCGCTGTAACCTTGTCGCAAGACCTGTCAGACGGCCTATAGGTTAAAGATCTGCCAAGCTTCACTCCGAGGTAAGTTGGGAGCTGGCAGGAACGTAAGACGTGGGTTGTTGACTATGATGTTCAGTTCTCGTTTCGCCTCGTTATTGTGTATATAGATGGATAACTGCAGATATTGTTTGACTTGATGACATCATACCAATGCACAATACGCATGCGTATTAGCAGATTCCAAAATCTGTCGTCGTGTGTTTGTGTGACGTTATCAAGTCACTTTACAATGAAATCTGGAGAATGTGTAATCGGTCAATTTACAAAACTGACAAAAACTGGACTGCAAGTTTGGACTTGCTTTATAGTATACAGATTCCCTTTTAATCTCGTTATCGTTATTTTAATCACGAAAGCGAGGCGATTTTCGACTAACCAGGTGCTGGTTTTACCCCATCAACTGTAGGAAAGTGCCAACAAAACTCAACGACAACAAAAAGAAGAACACAACCACGACGAAGTTTATTATTGTTCGGAAATGCTGAATTCGTATAACCGCCCTTTAACTGACACTGGCAGTCTATTAGTCCAAAGTACTACTGTATCCGTAAACAAATAACGTAAAACCAACTTGTTACCAGAACAATTTTTTTTTATTTGCATGTGTCACAGCTGGCAATTACAGGCTTCACTTTTTCACCTCCGAGTCTGGAGTAGAAAATAACACTCGCACTTGCTCGATTTGGGCATTTGGAATTTTCAAACGGAAATTTAGGCCATTCTTACGTGCATTTTCTACGGCAGCCTCGGTCCCAGTGTCATTACAAAATGAAATTTGAAAACTTCTTTCAAGACTTTGAAGACTTCAAAATCCGTCGGGGTTAGTGGCTAACCCCGCTGCAAATGCAAAATAGTGTAATTTCCAAAACGGTTATTTAGATTTAAATATTCGATGACAAGAGTTTGCCTTTAGTCAGTTTTGACAGATGTGCGTCGAGCGCCCTCCTATCGTAATTAAGTCTTTGGCAGGGGGGGGGGGGGGGTTAGGGACACGATCTGCTCGATTTGGGCATGGGGATTTCCAAACGTAATTTGTGAAACACTACGGGCATTTATATGCAGTTCGGGTTCCCAGTGAATTCTCAAAATCATCTCTTAAACTCTGTCAAAAGATCTAGAAATATCATGATAATTAATGGAAAACAATTATTTTAATGTAAAAACGTCGAGGGTGAGTGGATTAACTCGCTGCCCAACAGTGTAATTTTGCAATAACGGTCATTTAGATTGAAAAAATCGGGACCCAGGCTAGTTTTAGTCTAGTCTGTTGTTAACCGTTCGAAATTGCGTAAAAGAGCGCCCCTCCACCGTAAGTCATTGAAAAGGACTAGCACCGGAAGTTGATTACGCGCTGTGCTGTTAATAGTGGCATTGTACATACCCCTCCTGGTCTTTGGAAAAAAACTAGCACTCGGGTTACACCGGATGTCGATACCGATTTTAATTCACTGTTGCTGTTAGGTTGGCATGTCCTACCCCCTGCCGCACAGTGTGGAATAGATTCCTGGTTTATCAATACCTGACCTACATGATAAACGAGATGAGTTATACTCTATCTTTGAGAGCACAAATTGGTCTATAAAGTGCTTGACTCATGATCCTTAGATGGTGTTAAATAGTAAAATAAATACATACATATATATATATTATATATATATATATCAATATATATATATATATAGATATATATATAGATATATAGAGAGAATGATAGATATTTATAGATATAGATAGATATTATATAGTATTTATATATATAAAACTCAAAGCTGAATCGGCAATAATGAAATAAACAAAATATAACAGTGGTCATAAATATTGCAGTTAAAACATGAGAGTAAATTCACAACGTGCGGGCATCGCCCTTTCTTCTGGGGAATGAGAGAGTCGAGTGACGCACTTAGAAATGATAACAAAGGCGAATACGAAGACCCAGGGAGTGGGAGATAATCATACTATTAAACAAGAGGGAAACGAAACGTACGAGATGTATGATTTTGTTAATATATATATATATAGAAAAAAAAAAATTTCCAAAGTATAGACCTCTGGAAAGGACAACCGTTTACTAGAAGATTTCACGAATACCCTCACCTACGATCATCGGGTATCGATCCTCGACGGATGGTATGCATGGTCGTGTCTTACCCACAAGATATGATATAAATATACATTCGATGGTGTCACACCAGCAACATGCCTGCCAGCACAGATATGTACCAAATGAATAGTCAGAAGTGCTAACCACTACGAGTAGTGGTGGCGCGCGTAATAAAACAGTGTATTTTCAGTGAATATCTATTGCGAATTAAAAGTGCTCGTCCCATTACAGGAGAGCTTAATGAAAAAACTTTCAAAGCTAGGACCGCTGGAAAGGCAACCGTACTCAGAGTTGCACGAATACCCTCACTTACGATACGGTATTTTTTTTTTGTTTTTTTTTTTTTTTCCGATCCTCAGACGGATGGTATTGCATGGTAGTGTCTTAAACACAAAGAGGTAATATAAATATACATGCTATGGTGTCACAACCATAGAGTAAGGAGGGTATTCGTGAAACTCTGAGTAACGGTTGCCTTTCCAGAGGTCTATACTTTGAAATTTTCATTAAGCTCTCCTGTAATGGGATTGAGCCCTTTTAATTCCAAAGATAGTCACCTGAAAATACACTGTTATTTATTACGCCCCACTACTCGTAGTAGTTGAGCACTGTCTGACTATTCAATGGTTACAGATCTGTTGCTGCAGGCAATGCTGTTGCTTGTTGTGACACCATAGAATGTATATTATATACATATCTTGTGGTTAAGACACGAACATGCAACACCATCTGTCTGAGATCGGATACCCTGTGATCGTAAGTGCGGGTATTCGTGAAATTGACGTACGGTGCTTTCACGAGGTCTATACTTTGAAATTTTTCATGACGCTATCCTGTATGGGGATTGAGCACTTTTAATTCCAAAGATAGTCACCTGAAAATACAACGTTATTTATTTTAAAAGTAAATATAATATTATATATAGATATATATATATATAATATATATATATATATATTATATATAAATATAATTTCGCTAATATTAGTAATTAGGGGAAGGATGTTTAATTCATTAGTGTCTAATGAGCTTTATAGTTATTTAAATTAATTACTATTCATATTCTTTTATTCTAGGATTATCCTTCATTTGCAAAATTAAATCATATCCTTTGACGGAATAACTCGCAATACAAAGGGAGGGCGTAAGGGGAAGGCAATATTTCCCCCTAACGCCCGTATATGAGTGAATATCAAAAGATCGTTTCCCCCTAAGCCAGGAGATAGGATATATATATATATATAGATATATATATATATATAATATATCTTATATATATATTATATATATAATATAGAGAATATATAATATGTGTGAGAGGCCTGGAGAACTACTTAAACTCTCTTGTGAATTACTGACACATAGAAATAAATACAACAATATGTGTGAGAAATTGGTGAAGCTGATGGTGTAGAAAACTCGAATGGACCCATAACATTCCGTGGTGGCGCAGTGATTAGCGCATCCGAGATCTAAACGGAACGTTGTGGTTTTCGAGTTCCCATCCACAGCAAGTACATTTTGGATTAATAATGCTAGCAGTCCGCGCTGTCACATTTCTCACATATATATATATATATCTAGTTCAGTTCTCTCGCGAGAGATTTTATTACGATATAATATAGGCCACCGGTCCTTCAATACACTCGTACAAATACTTGTGTCTGACGACATTACGTTACTACATGCATGGTATAGATTTTGCAGAGATTAATTTTGAGTATCACGCCTAGTTGATGTAACTATGCTTTATAATATTTTTTAATTTGGTTAATTTACAAAATATGGTGGGATACAGCGATTTTTCCGCTCATCAACTAAATAAGGACATATTAAGAAGAAGTGATTCGTCCTCTATAATTATTATAATTACATATTGACAGAGTCTATCTTCACGGGTATTTTGATTCCATCTACTACTTCAATTTCCACGTTAGAATAACAAGCCTAAGTTTAGTAATAATATTCTAAATGAAAACTTTCAACGTTAAACAGATATGATTCACATTGTAACTCATATTTAAATTGAGAATGACACTGCAATTTAGAATAATGTTGCCTTGACTCGGTAAATGTTTGTATATGGATATCTGACAACCTTTGTTTGACATAAGGACATAAAGCACCAATATTTGCAACGCCTTGAGCAACCCACACTTCGCCAAAACCCGTGGTAAAGAGTGTATTTTTTACATCTAAAGGCCCACCCGCCCTTAACCACCATCCACTTTCAGCTCTAGTTAATTGAAATTTATAGCACGGTAAAGGGCCCTAGTTCTACCTATCAAATCAAGAAACTCAACAATCTTAATAACTCCACTATATATGTAGGTGTAACTTGTATTGCCCGATTTCCGCCGCGTACAGCTTGGGGATGGTGCGTCCGCAGGTATGCCCAAAGATGTTGCAAAATTTTTAATGTAGTTGCTCGTGAATCAGTACTTCTGATGTACACCACAATTCACATCCAAAGCAAAATGGAAGAAGCTTAGGTCAAATCTCTTAAACATAACATATCGGGATGAAGACGACCAAATTTGGATATAATGTTAATGCAAATAAGAGTTTTGTTTCCTTTAGCAAGAGTGTGCTCTTGGGCTTTCATCCAACTACCATTTGGACTAAAAGTCACACCAATTAGGTAAAAGAATTTACTACTTCAAGCTGTAATTTCCTAAACATTTTTCATTCGCGTTCAAATGACCTCCACGTTTAAACACCATGATTTTAGTCGTGCTAATATTCACAGATAGCTTCCAATTTTGTCAGTACTCGCTTAAGATGTTCACTGGTTTTGGAGACCAATCTAATTGTCACTCATCAATACAAGGTCGTCCGCAAATAAGAAGTGGCTAATATGCTCTGTCACATATCTTTTATTTTTTGTACATCATCATCAGTTAGACGCTCACTTTAAAAATCGTTGTATAAAAACATTGAACAACAAGGGGAAGTAAATGAACCCTGTTGCACTACCCAGATTACAGGACAATGATTGTTTAACCACCGGTTGATATTCTCACTGTGCATTTAGATTGCAATACATAGAAGAAAGCAATCCTTAAAATTACCAAAATACCAGAGGACTAGTTTTCTAAAAGGAAATAAATGGTTATACTATCCAATGCCTTCTGGAAGTCAACAAATGCAACCCAAACTCTTCCTTTCTTATTTCTTTCGTGAAAGATATTTGTTAATAAGTACTTAGGATAAAACATTGTCAGTTGTTCTAATCCCTTCCGGAACCATTCTTGCTCCTGATGGATAATTTGGTTACATTCGCCCATGTATTCAACCTTTGAAAAGACAAATCCTATAAAATTTTAACCTATAGATTGCTCGGATTTGCTGGATATCACGTGAACCTTTTTTGAAGACCGGTACAATTAATCCAGTAGCCCACTGCAAACGGGGTTAATAACCACAAAAAATTTTATTAACAGATTTACAAGTAGGTCAATCAAGGATTGAGGTCCAAATTTAAACAACTCTGGCTGGGCAACCATCAATACCTGATGCTTTTCCTTTCTTCAACTTTTGATTGCATCAACAACTTCCTCATTTGTTTATTTCACTATTCAGAAACAGCTTCAAAGTCATCATCGATGTTTTTCATCATATTCTCTTTAAGGATCTATAAACATCCTCCAACACCTTTACCAAGATCCATCCCATCGGGTTAAAGAGCTTGTTTTAAAATAATCAAACCAGGAGTCCAGCAGATATCTTGGACAAGTTTTGATCACGAGGATATTTTATTAGTGACCAAAATTGTTTTTGATTGGCTATCTCTTAAAGCATCAACAAAACGATTTTGATTTTTAGTTTGGTACGAATTTTCTTCCTTCTCAAAAGCGATTTATAATTGCGCTTATCAAGCAACTTATTACTCCTCCAAGAACCCTCAGTTCGTTCATCGGAAAAAAAGAAGCTTATATGACCTCCGCATTCTTTGTTCGCGCGCACTGCAGCTGCCGCACGCTCATCATCAAACAATTATTTAAGTCAGATTCTTGTCTATATCCACAATTTGTGAAAGGGCGACGCATGTTGCTTGCAACAAAACTTCCAAATATCATTCAGGATGTCCACAGCTCGATCGATCATGATCACTTACGCCGACCTACATAATGCATTAGTTTTCATGGTATCCTTATCTGACTCCTCTATTTGATAACGCATCGGCGAATTCATGCTTCCAACATAGCGCATTACTGGGGTGGTTTTGGGTCGCGAGTCATCCTCGGGTAAGTTCAATTATTGGGATTAAATATTTCAGAAATAAGTATGAGAAGTAATAGTAATGGTGGATTCAAATCTCATCGAATATTTACATGCGACTAAAATGAATGCAGGATATTTTTGCCAAAATATAGTCCCTACGCTTCTACCTTGATGACTTACGAAAGTAAAAAATCCAGGAGTGCAATGTTTTGGGTGTATAATAATTGTAATAGGAGCTTTTTGATATTAGAAAGAGTGTATCGGTGCGCATGGCTACAGAGCGCATAGCCTCTGTAGCCATGGCGCGTATATGTTCAAGGGTAATTATGTTTGATGAGATTACTTTGCAGGGGAAGTTTTCTGGAGTTTTGAGTTTATGCCAGTAATTTAACAGAAGCATATTGATGTGAACTTCATATTTTTTTTTCTTACTTTATCATGAATGACTAAGATCTTTTGAACAAAGGTTTTAAGAGATGATTTTTTAATGTCACTGGGACCGCGAGACTGCCATAGTAAATGCATGTAGCAGTTCACAAAATACCGTTTGGAAATCCCCTATGCCCAAGCGAGCAGATCGTGTCTACCCTCCCTGTACAGACCCACACGTATAGTCTCACATCTGGATCGATGACGGCTGTGACACAGAGATCCAGAATGCTGCTGCTTTGCCGTTTGTAGTTATAAACGTAACGATATGAATAGTTTGGGTTGCACGTGTTCAGGGGTACAGGTCACGTGTCAGGTATCCGATATCAGTGTGCTCTTCGGGGGTCGAACGATATAAAAAATCCGCATGTTAAATCAAGGTCTGTACCCCTCTGCCCAAAGTGCGATTATTTGTTTCCAAAAGACACCGTATATTATGTCTAAACAGACAAAATTACCTTTTCCCTACAGTTCAAAAACCGACGTACGATGACGCATAATCGGTTTTTTTTTCCAATTAGGATAATCGGTAAGTCACTTTTTTTACCTGAAGGGTCGACATCGCCGTCAAACTCGAGACCGAACAAAGGATAGTTGTTTTCCTTTTCAATTTAAATTTTTTGCAAAAATTGGCTGTTATTCCCATAAATAATTCCTTTTAAGATTCAACATCGTATATTGTTCTTTAATAATGTAATATTAATTTTAAATAATAAAATACTTTCAACAAGGACAATAAGTCTACAAACTGAAACAAGTCAGCCGGCTAAATACCCTTACCGTGGACTGAATGAGCAGACGGATTCCCGTGTTCGTTTGTAGCAGCTTACAGCCACTTTGCACTCGGCTGCGGGGTTAATGCGTCCGATGTTTCTTTGTCAATTCTTCCGCTTTCCTATCCGAAAGCCAGTTTCACGACAAAAGTTAAGCAAATCATAACCAAACCTATTTGTACCACTATCCAAACTATTTCTTTTTCTCAATATCTTCCATCAAGGAATATATAACTCAAAATCCCACTCTACAGGGCATTCATCACTTGTATAAAATCATTTTCATTTCCAGTCCTTCCATTGAAATCTCCAAGTGGAAGAATCGCTATCAGGAATTTTCGAAATATATAAAGCATATTCCCTCTTCTACTACTCATAATATATTTTCATTTCTAGAATAATCCGAATTGTGAGGCGATCTGTAATAATTATTGCATATATATATATATATATATATATATATATATATATATATGATCTATATATATAATAATCTAGATCTATATATTTCCGCAATATAGTCGTTAGGGGAATCATGTATAATTCACATTAGTTTATAAGAGCTCTTTATAGTTATTTTAAATTATTAATATTCATATCCGTTGTTATTCTAGAGGATTATCCTTCCTTTGCATAATTAATATTCATATCTTTTGCGGAATAAATCGCAATACAAAGGTAGCGTTAAGGGGACGGTGATCTTTCCCCCTAACGGCGTAATGAGTGAATATCAAAGATCGCTTCCCCTAACCAGGAATAGCGATATATATATATATATATATATATATATATATATTTATATATATAATAATATATATATTATATATATATTATTATATATATATATATAACTTGGTTCGTGTTCCGAATTTTCAATATATTAAATTTGTGAAATTATATCCAAGGGACATCACAGTGTTATGATGTCTCGTGGCCATTAAAGGTTAAAACAGTCCCCCCTTCGACGACCTAATATTCCACAGTATAATCAGATCAAGATAATCACCACGATTTCCATCTGTCCACATTTGAATCCTATTTTGAATTCCCAGCCCTGTTGGCTCAAAGACGACGTAGAATAATTATAGCGACTTTGCTCACGTGGAATTGACAAAAAATATAAAATAATAAAATAAAAAAATAAAAATTATAAAAAAATAAAAACAAAATAAAAAAATAAATAAAAACAAAAACAAAAAAAAAAAAAAAAAAAAAATAAAACATAATACATCCAATAAAAAGAAAACAACAACCTCAAAAATTATATACCATCTCAAACTTCTAAACCCCCCTCCATCCAAGCCTACAACATAATAAACAACAATCATACCCCTCACCCAACCCCAAAATATAAATTTAAAATTATAATACTTAAATCCTGGCACATGTCCCTGTACAGGTCTGCAATATTGCAGTTCAAAACCAGCTAATAGCTTCTAGCTACTGCTACTATGGCTGCTGGTCAATCCTAACCTCTCGAAACTCCTCCTTTATACAATATTTCACAAAGTTCCCAAGTCTAAAATTGTATCCAAGCTATTTTTAATTTAAGTATGTTTTCAAAAGATGTCTTTGCGGTCTGAAAAAATAATTACTATGCAATATTGATTGCCTTATTAGCAAAATTAACAATACATGTTGCCCATGGAGGTCGCCATGTTCGGCATTGGTAACGACTTCGCTCGGCATTGGTGACGTTCGGCATTGGTGACGTTGTAAGTCAATAGATAAAAACAGTATCTAAGGAAATGTCAGGTACTCCCAATGATCCGAAAATCGGATCTATAGTGTTTTCCATTAGAAACGCACGTAACGAATCGATTAAAAACTGGGGTGGATTCTCTTGAACATAATATAGCTGAAAAGTTTTGGTTATATGACTTCCACTAATCTTTCACTGGCTACTTATTTCAAGACACACTATTTACTATATACCATCATTATTTCAATTTTTCTCGTGGGGCCGCATCAAAAATGGCTGCATCCATAACGGACGATATTATCAACGTTTTTATTGGATCTCATAATATAGTGTCATTTTTCTGACTGAAAGCCATTCATTTGAAACAAAAATTTAATTTATAATATTTGAGTCGCAAATTATATTAGACTGGCATTTTGCTTTAAATAGACATTACCACAGCATCCTGCATAACATACCTTGCACTAGCTGACCAATTGGCATTCACATAAAGTACATCATCTCATTGCATTACTTCACACTTATAAGATCATGGGGAACCCCGAATTATGCAACTGTTTTGATTCCAAAAGATACCACAAGTTGACTCAGTGTTTCTTCAATTTACATCTTGGGGATTTCCCATTCACCTCTCCAGTGCAACAACAGGTGCATATCTTAACATAGCACTAGGGGAATTCCACCTCTCTTGCACAATCTATCGAGTAAATAACACCTGGTGTGATCTCATAAGAGCACAAGGGTATTTCCCATAATAAACAAAGTGTTTTTTTTTCCATGAAGAACTCTTTTCTCAAATAAAATTGAAAATCACATTATATTTTTAATCAGAAAAATGGAGGCCAATAATAACACCAGTCTCAATCCACATTTTATCTGATATGTTTTTTTGCACATATTTTGAATCACACTGCCAGCTGCATTGGTATTGATCAGAAACCAATGTTCCTATGCCAGGTGGAAGGTGGATTAAGACTGATGTCATAGTGCCTGGCTTGCACTAAATTTGTTTTTCCTGGTTTTGCCTAGAAAAATATACAAAACTCACCCTTCGATGTTTTCAAATATTAGAAAATGCTGGACAAGCGTATTTTATTGTTTCTAACTATTGTTTTATGCACACGAATTCCTTTAAACAGTATCCACATGTGTACACTGGAATGGTCTTGAAACACTGCATTTCAATATTTAAAAGACTGAATGGGATTGTGTATTTTATTGTGTTAAATTTGTTTTATGTCACAGAATTCCTTTAAGTAGTAGATCAGGTACTTAATGTCCTGGACACTGACCACTGCATTTCATATTAAAAGTGAACTGGTATAAGGTGGTATTTTTAATTGTGTCTAAATATTGTTTCATTACAGTACACAGAATTCCTTTAATAAGCAGTATAATCATGTCATGGATTTCTGACACTGAAACACTGCAATTCAATATTAGAAAATGACTGGAAAGATGTGTATTTTGATTGTGTCTAAAGATTTCGTTTTTTCAGTCCACAGGGATCCTTTAATTAGTAATCGGTACACTTGGAAATGTCTGAACACTGAACCTGTATTTCAATATTATAAATGACTGGCTGAGATGTGGTGGTGGTTATTTAATTGTGTCTCAACTATTGCCTCATTCCACAGAATTCCTTTAAGTAGTAGACGGGTGTACATTGGAATGTCGACATTGAAACACCTTTATTTCAATATTCTAAACTGACTTATGAGATGTGTATTTTTATTTTGTCTCAAGATTGTTTCTGCCCAGAAATTCTGCCTTTAAACAACCATGGTCTTATACAATCACTTCCCTACCAAGCCAAATTCCCGCTAAGGCTTGGCTTTCCCTTTTAAAGGTAATTTTTACCAAACCCTAAATTTTCAATTTCATAACACTTCAATTACTTTTTTATCTTTGTTTATCCTCCTGGCTCGAGGGGATATTGCGAGGGGGCGCGCGCGCTCGCGAGCGTGTGTGTGGGTTTGGTTAGTTTTCGTTTTCTATCCGCTGCGTTTTCTTGATGTTGGGGTGGGTGGGGGTTCTTTCGTGTGTGGGTGTGTCGGGTCTGGACCGGGTCTGGGCGTGTTCCGTACTGCATCTTGCCGTGGATGACGCAAGTTTGCTTGCAGTGTTGTTTTTTTAAATATTTCTTCATATTAAGATTCTACATTAATATGGTGCTGTGCAATTTGGTATTATAATTTGATTCTACATATTTCAGCAGTGTGATGCTGTGCAACATTAATTAATTATTTAATATACTTTTAATCTATTATACTTCTCTTTAACTGTCATAGGCTCAAGGACCACATAGAAATAAGTGTACATGTTTTGTGTACTTTTCACAGAGCTAGAATATATTGACGTCTTTTCTTGTGTTTTTTTTTATGTAAAGGATAATTAACGTAACTGTCAGTGCATTATCTATTTATTAAAACGCAACTTTGCATGGGTAGCGCCATCGGATTGGGATTTTTATTGCGTTTCCTCCTTTTTCCATTAAAAGTTTAAGAATGTCCATGGTGTGACTCAGGTTAATTTGTACTGAGTTTGAGGTGATGTCGCCTTGTATCAGTGATCGTTTTCTGTTTCAGCGATCGCTTCCATTTCATTGATCGCTCTCCCGTTCACTCAGCTAGCGGGACCCGCGAGAAGCGCGGGCCTCCCGCAGTGTTTAGATAATGCGTGTGAGCATGAGTTTTGTGCACTGCGGGTCGAAGGCCAAAGGCCTAGAGACCCTAATTGCACACACGCTGTCTCCACGCAATTATTCAACATAATGCACGCAGCTCAATTAAATATCCGTCATCTGTTAAAATTAAGAAATACACCCTAGAAAAATAATAGACTTCACGAATTAAAACACCTGTCATAAATTGGCCTTCTTACTCAATCACCTGTATCGATCAATTCGCAGCTGTAGGATTAATTGTTTGTTGATGGGTTGGTCCATCCTGTACATCCCAATTTTAAAAGCCACGGTTTTATCAGGTTAATGAGATCATGGTACATTGGGATGTCTGAGAACGAAACACTGCATTTCAATATTATAAAATGACTGGATGAAAGTGTATTTTATTGTGTCTAAATATTGTTTCATGTCACAGGATTCCTTTAAGCAGTAGATCAGGTACATGGGAATGTCTGACACTGAAACACTGCATTTCAATATTATAAAATGACTGGATGAGATGTGTATTTTATTGTGTCTAAATATTGTTTCATGTCACAGAATTCCTTTAAGCAGTAGATCAGGTACACTGGAATGTCTGACACTGAAACACTGCATTTCAATATTAGAAAATGACTGGATGAGATGTGTAATTTTAATTGTTCTAAATATGGTTTTCATTCCACAGAATTCCTTTAGCAGTAAAATCAGGTACATTGGGATGTCTGACCTGAAACACGCATTTCAATATTATAAAATGACTGATTCAGAATGGGTTATTTTATGTGTCTAATATTGTTCATCCACATAATTCCTTTAAGCAGTAGATCAGGTACATTGGAATGTCTGAGATTTGAAACACTGCATTTCAATATTAGAAAATAACTGCATGGGATGTGTATTTAATTGTGTCTAAATAATTGTCTCTTCCACAGAATTCCTTAAGCTTCTATCAGGTACATTGGAATGTCTGACATGGAAACACTGCATTTCATATTAGAAAATGACTGGATGAATGTGTATTTTATTGTGTCTAATATGGTTTCATCTCCACAGAATTCTTTTAAGCAGTAGATCAGGTACATGGGAATGTCTGACACTGAAACACCGCACCTTATCAATTTAGAAATGACTGGATAGAAGTGTTTTTTATTGTGTCTAAATATTGTTTATCTTCACAGAATTCCTTTAAGCAGTAAGATCAGGTACATTGGATGTCTGAGAATGAAACACTGCATTCAATATTAAGAAAATAACTGCATGGGATGTGTATTTAATTGTGTCTAAATATTGCCTCATTCCCACGTAATTTTCCTGTAGAGTAGTAGAATCAGGTACATTGGAATTCTGACATTGAAACACTTCTTTCAATATTAGAAAATGACTGTATGAGATATGTATTTTCTTTTGTCCTAAATATTGTTTCGAATGTCACAGATCCTTTAAGAGGTATCATGTACATTGTGATGTCTGACACTGAAACACGTGCATTTCAATATTATAAAATGACTGGAGCAGATTGTATTTTATTGTGTCTAAATATTGTTTCATGCCACATAATTCCTTTAAAAGCAGTAGAATCAGGTACATTGGAATTCTGACACTGAAACACTGCATTTCAATATTAAAAAGGACTGGATTAGATGTTTATTTAATTGTGGTCTAAATATTGCCATCATTCCACATAATTCCCTTGAAGTAGTAGATCAGGACATTGGAATGGCTTACATTGAAACACTGCATTTCAATATTAAAAATGACTGGATAATGTGTATTATTGTGCTAATATTGTTTCATGCCAAATTATTCCTTTAAGAGGCAACATTTGTCTTAATACAATCACTTCCCTACCAATCCAATTGCCGCTAAGGGCTTGGGCTTTCCTTTTAAAAAGGGTAAGTTTAAAAAGACTAAATTTAATTTCATAACAATTCAATTACTTTTATCTTTTTTATCCTCCTGGCTCGAGGGGGGTGAGTATTTTATGGTGGGGGGGGCGCCGCAGCGATGTGTGTGTGTGGGTTGGGTTGTTGTTGCGTGATTCTCGCTTTTGTTGAGGTTTGGGTGGGTGGGGTTCTTTCGTGTGTTGGTGTGTCGGGGTCTTGGACCGGGGTCTGGGGTCGTGTTCCGTACTGCCATCTTGCCGGGGAGGATGCTTGCAGTGTTTTTTTTTGGTAATATGTCTTCATTAGATTATACTATGACCATTGTGCTGTGCAATTTTGCAGTGGCGGCACCAGACCCTCTTTTTCGGGGTGGGGGGGGGGGGGGGGGGGGGGGGGCACACGCGGGGGGGGGCAAGTGAAATTTGGGGGGGCAAAGTTGAAATTCTGGGGGGGGAGCAAATATGAAAAATTTTGGCAAATTTTTCACACCAATTTTGCCCAAAAAAATCGCTGATTTTTGGCCCCAATCAATGATTTGCCCTGAAATCCTTCCATTTTCTTCTTTCGGGGACGCAGGGGGGGGGGGGGGGGGGGGGGGAACTGGGATTTAGTTGCAAGAAAAAAATTGGGGGCTGGGGGGGCAATTGCCCCCCCATGCCCCCCTTTCCCCCATGGCAATTTGTGTAATTGATATGTTGTGATTATCCATATTTAAGCAGTGTGATGTGGCATATTATTATATTTGATATAATGTTTTAATATATTATACTTCTGTGTACTTGTCACAGACTAGAATAGATTGACGGTCTGGGTAAACTTTCTTGTGTTTTTAATGTCACAAACGATAATTAACGTAACTGAGTGCATTATGTTATATAATTGCGTGTGAGCAGAGTTGTGCCCTGCGGTAGTTGAGAGGCCAAAGGCCTCGAGACCATAAGTGCACAAACTCATGCTCACACGCAATGTATCTTAACTCAATGGCAACGCATCTCAGTTTAAATATATCACGTCCATATACACTTAGCGTGCACAGTTCAAGTAATGAATATCTGTTAAAATTAATAAAAGACAACACCCTAGAAAAATAATAACTACATACACAGAATTAAACACCTGTCATAAATTGGCCCTTTCTTACTCAATCCCTGTATGGATCATTCGCGTTGTAGGGACTATGTTTGGTTGATGGGATATTTTTCCATCCCTATACATCCCCATTTTAAAAAAGCCATGGTGTTTTATATTCAGGTAATTAGGTCATTTGAGCTTATATGCAGTCTTCTTCGGAGCGCATATCACAAGAGGTTGGACTGCACACCATAAATATTGCCAGTTAGCTGTTTATTAACTGGAAATCTATAGTATTTGAAGTTCTCTCTCCATTAAAGGTATGTGTCCGATCTTTAGAAGGCCGAGACTAGTGTTGGTTCTTTTAAGACATGGATCCATGGGTTCACACTTTCACCCATGGAAGACCTCGTATATACAACACAATGCCACAATGGCCTATAAAATTGGGCTAGTTTAAATTAATTTTGTATTGTGCCACCACCATGAATTCGGGCTGGCAGCCTCAACGGAATCAAACTGCATGTTGACGGATTTGGTGGCTGGCAGATATACTTAATTCAATCCTGTTTATTGAAAAAAAAAAAAAATAATATAATAATGTACTCAAATAAACACAGCACTAACTGCCATTCACGCCCATTATTGAGGGTTATTCACAAAGCTATTATGGCGCCCATGAGTGACTCCCTCTCAATTAAAAGCCTGAGCAGGTTACAAGCTATTTGTCCCACTAATTAGAGTCTTGTTTCGAGTAGCGCAACTCCTGTCAAATGAAAGTAAACAATAAAATGTCAACAAAACATACGAACATGGATTTTTTTAAAAATGGACTTATTTCAGTCCCATTTTCCTGCTACCCATATGGAAGTAAAGAATTGAATTATTGAGTTTTAAAAAACAGAGTTGTGATTTTGTTTGTGGTTAGGATTTGTGGTTGAAATTTTCAATGGATTTTTGTTTTCTCTGACAAAAAATGAACACACGCCACCAGTCTATCTACCCCATGTTCTGTTGATATTGTTTGCCCATGAATTCATTAGGTCCACCTACCCACTTTCCTCCCCTGGTTGGAGCCATAAGTGGATGTATTGGGATTTGCTCTCTGCCTGGAAATGTGTTGAGTTTAAGGAAGTGACAGTGTTCATACTAAAAGATGGAAAGCAATGATACTAAAAGACGAAAAGCAATTTTGAAATTTGTCAATTTATATGTTTCTTTTTAAATTAAAAACCTCTTCCTCCATCCACATGTGAACTGTAATGCAAAACCATGACAGGTCATTCTCCATGCTGAATACAATGGTGTTGTTTATCTGTAACCTTGATTGCTAATTGTGTGCATAAGAGCCTACAATATACTATCATTCCAGGGGCACAGTTCTAATGACCTCCTTGTGTACCTGTATGATAACATGAACTGACCTTATGCATTCTGGGTATCACGAGTAAACGCATATAAAGTTCATGGATGCTATAAAGGATCGCACGTATAGTGCTAAATAAACCTGGTAACAAAACTAACTGCACGGTATCAAAAATACTGTTCAATGATTTCGAAATACTGAACAGTATTAAAAATATGCAGTATAGATGGAAGCTTCATATTATATAATAATCATCTTTATTTCCATATCATCGACAATTATGATAGAGTACAGAGTACAATACAAAGGAAGTGACGAGAGTAATAATATAATACAATGATATGGCGGAGGTGACCAAAAGGCCAAAGTTGGCCAGACGAGGGCATCCCCGTTCAAAAAATTAATATAAATAATTACAAAAATAAAAACTACAAAAATGTTGCAACAAAATGTTTAGGTAGCTTATTATGACTCAGTCTATGAGTCTGCAAGAAAATAAAAGTTAGATCTAGGTATACGACATCAGCATATGATGCTTAAGGAGACATGAGGAGATTTCCAGAAAGAAGCGCCCCCCAATTTTTTTCGAACCCGGGTTTTTTGCATATTTGGAATGCTTTCCAATGTATTAGATCACACCTGAAGTGAATAAGCCGAATACGCCGTATTTATGTAATAAGATGATGATTTAGTACTTTCTGTCGTGCACGACAGAAAGTCAAAGCACGGTGTTCTATGGGGACAATTACGATAGTCAGGCAAGTTCAAAACAAGGTTTGCTGTTTTCTTTTGTACAATAAACCTTCGGAACGTTTTCGGTAGGTGAACTACAATCGATCCAGTGCAATTTGAGAGAAATTCGTAATATAAAAAAATCTCCTCCTGTCACTTTAAGCTGCTTTTTAAACGCATAAGGGTTTTTATTCGGTGATAATTCATTCCAGTATTCATGTGGTCGACCAAATTTGGAGATTATTTCTTCATAACACAAAAATGAAACTTTATGGGCTTTAAAGAGACATAAGGAGATTTCCAGAAAGAAGCGCCCCCAATTTTTCTCGAACCCCGGTTTTTTACATATTTGGAAAGCTTACCAAAGTATTAGATCACACATGAAGTGAATACGCCGTCTTTATGTAATAAGATGATGATTAAGTAGTTTCTGTCGTGCACGACAGAAAGTCAAAGCATGGTTTTCTATGGGGAACGGTTACGATAGCAGGCAAGTTAAAACCAGGTTTGCGGTTTTCCTTTGCACCTGTTTGTCCAATAAACCTTCGAAACGTTCTCGGTAGGTGGTCTACAACCGATCCAGTGAAATTTGAGAGAAATTTGTATCTTAAAAAAAATCTCCTCCTGTCACTTTAAATTCCTCTGGGTATTAAGAAAAATATGAACTTTCTTCTGATACTGAAACCCCTGAAATCTCAATTTTGATGGAGTATAGTGGCGATGTTGTTCATTGGGTCACCCACTTTTAAATACAAGATGTTGTGCTTTAAATGCTCATGGTGACAAAAGCAAAGTGATTTGATAAAGTATGTCAAAGTGAACCACGCTACTGTGGACATTTAGAATAGACCTCAACATTTGCAACAGACCCCAAATTTGAGAATTCCATATTGCTAAGCTAGGGGTCCACTGGACCCCTTTTTTAAAACCTAGCGCTACCCCTGGCCCAGTTGCAAAGCCTGGGGTGGGTACTCGACCCAAAAGTGGGTACAGGTGTGCGTCCGCCAGGTTTAAAAATCGACCCATGTTGATAGTGACAAATTGTACAAAAAAATATGACCCATATTTATATAGTTGGTCCTGAAATTTCGACCCATTTCCTATTAGTTGGCTTTGAAATTTCGCACCATTTTAATAGTAATCTCAGCAAAAATCGGCCCATTTTTCATAGTAACTTTTCCGAAAATCAGAAAAATCAACCATTTTCATTGATGATTTTACCGAAAATCAGAAAAATTGACCCATTTCATAGTAAATTGCGACCCAAAATTGAAAAATGGACTCATTTATAAGTAGCAATGAACTAAAAAATGGACCCATCAATATAGTAGAATGGTGGGAAAAAGACCCATGTTATAGTAAGGGGTGAAATGTGACCCATATCGGTGGAAACATATGTAACTACCATTTTCCACTGAGTAACCCCCCGGGTTGCAAAGTCAATCCTTGTTTAGGGGATATATTCATATCAAGTCCTCAATTAGGGGGTTTGAGCATGATCAATCCTGTTGTGGGTATATATTTTCATTCCGAGTCCTCGCTGAGGGTATCTTTGCTTAGGGGAAAATCCTTGTTTTGGTCGGTTTGAAGAAGTTTTGGCATCCTAGCTTAGGGTCATTTTTTGAAGTCAATTCCGAGCGTGCTTACACATGTTACACATGAGGGCCCCCAGGGTTGCACCCCTTGACGTCATTGACCACCTAACTCATGAGGAATAAAGCTCGTTAACGACAATAACGGAATAAAGCACCCCCACTGGAGCCTGGTGCTGCTACTAAAATTGACAGTATTTAATTTGTAACCAATGCCAATTCCCTCAGAACCAGACAGAAAGTATACCCTCCCCCATCACAAGCAGAAACAATGAGTAGGCCTATCGTTATCTGCAATTTAACCCCCGTCAAAACATACTGTACACATACAATGTATGCATGCACGCATACACCACGACCACCACAACAAATCTCCTTTCTATACTCTTCCTAATCTCTCCCTCGTTTGTTTCCTCCAACTTGTTATGTCACACATGACAAGAAGCTATTTTAGTTGTTTATCCGTTCCTAAAATTCAAGATCAAATTGCAAAAATCAAAAGTCCAAATGGACTTAATTTTGTACATTAATTTAAAAAAAATCCTGTTATGTTCTTGTGTGTTGAGGTTTTGTAATGACCCAAGGTTCGAGGGTGCGGCGTTCTACGTGCCAGCAGGAGGTATATAGTTAGCCATAATATTGGAGACAAATCCTCATAACGTCGTTACACATTTTTAGTCATAATGAATTTGTAATTATTTCTTTCGGGAAAATGGTAGTATTAAACTGAAAGCTTTTGCTCTCAACTGAAAAAAACATTTTTTTTTTTTAACGTTTTAGGTGCCAACTTGGTTTTTCATTGAAAACTAGTTTATCGAGAAAAGCTATAAATAATTACTCAAATTTTCATACATAAAACCTTACTGTTCTTCAAGTTTTTAATCTTAGTTTATCAATGATCATTTTAAACTGAGAATTACAAGCGTCTAAATGTCAGTTTACAAGTTATTGGAGATTTTTGAATTTATATTTTGCTAAAGCTTTAAAATGATAATCTTTTAAGTTTTCAAAAATGTAAAGGTTTTAAAGGTCACGCTTCTGAATCAACCTTCTTGGTTTAGATTGTGTGTGGCGTTTATTTTTTTTTTAGTTAAAACGTTAATTTCTAATCACCAAAAATTGTCAGTCGAAGTTTGTAATTATAAAATCGCATTTTTTTTAAATCTCCGAGTGAGAAACTTTTAATTTGATTAAACGTCTATAGGCAATACATTTAGTTTATCGGTGATAAAATCGGTTTGGTCAATTCAATAACTTGACCTAGGGGTTTTACTTGAAAACTAAGTTTATTGAAATATTTTGAGAACCATGGTTTCAAAAAGTCAATCATGTAATCATCGTTAAACTCAGTTTTATCAAAACGATGAAACTTTTTCGAAAAATATATCGACTAAAGTACGTTTTCTGAAGAGCGATCTTTGGTGCTGGGATGGGCAGGGATGATGATCAAAAGTAAAGATGTACTGTCTTCAGGTATATATTTGCCAGTTGTCCAAAGATATCACTTTTGTCCAACCTTCGGTCATTTACAATCTGAACAGGTAAGTATAAGCTGCCCTGTGCAAACCTATTACAACCGATCAATTCTGAATACTTTTTTAATTAATGAAGCAGCTATTTTGAATGTTCAATTTAAAAAGAGCCGGGAATCGAAGCATTTGCGTATTAGTTGAAATGAAAAGACTTTGAAATCGTGACCTGTGAAATCGGCAAGTGAATGGAATCACAAAGCTATAATCTTTTAAAATCAATAATGGAGTGTGGCTAGTTACCATCATTGCAGAGGCCACATTTATTTTTTATTTACTTTCTTTCAACTTCCTGCATTAATAAGATTTCCTTTTTAGTCTGTAGGCTTTTGGTAAGATTTTTGTTAAATAACATTGGGTCTATGTAATACATATCAGCAGTGAGGTAAGTAAATGTAATCAGGGACAGTTTGATGTAACATGGATGTTAATGTCAGCGTACAATGGATAGGGTTAACATAAATATTTTTGTGGTGGCCTTTTTTCAGTCCAATAATTCTATCGATATTTTCCTTGGTAAGTATCCTCCTCTCCATGCTAATGGAACGGCTTGGTCACATGGTTGGAAGATCGGTCTTGGGAAAATACACTTTAATAAACTAAGTTCTTGAAAATCTACGTTTTCATATAGAATACCCTGTTTTCAGGTTGATAAACTGGGGAATTGAAAAGTCACTCAAGGAAGCCATTTTACACATAAGGATAACTTTGTCAACCACCCTTAACGGTGCTTGACGCATAACCCCGCAGCCGCGCGCAAGTGGCTGTAAGCCTGCTAAAACTAAAACGGGGATCCATCTGCTCATACAGTCCACGGTAAGGGTATTTAGCCGGCTGACTATGTTTTCAGTTTGTAGACTAATGGACCCATCTTTTTCACATTCATGCGGGGACAATTGAATATTAATTATTAAAGAACAATATACAGATGTTGAATCTTAAAAAGGAATTTTATTATGGGAATAACAGCCAATTTTTGGAAAAAATAAAGATTTGATGACGTCACGGCATTGATTGGTTTATTATTTTGCTTCGGGGGACCCATTCAGGTAAAAATGACGTACGTATCCCTACATTGGAAAAAAAACAACCGATTATCGTCATCGTACGTCGGTTTTTGAATCACGTGACCTGACATCTGATACCAAACTATTCATCTCGTTACCGTTTATTACTACAATACGGCAAAGCAGCAAGCATTCTGTATCTCCGTTGTCACAGCGTAATCGATCAAGATATGAGACCACACATGTGGTTCTGTAGTAAAGACTATTTTCAATGCATTGAAGGCGTAGTAAAGCCTATTTTCAATGCAGTTCAAGTGATAGTGTGGTGGTAATTTTCAATGACGTACTTTTGGCATCTCAGTTACAAGGCATCGAGGGTAAGCTAATGGAATTGTTTTTCACGTGGTTTTTCCAGCATGTTCAAAATTCAAATCATTGCAAAATAATGCTCCTTATAGTGATAGCCATGAAAACATAATAGTAGCAGTAGCAGTCACGCATGAATTTGAAACATTTTAAAATCAATGATAAGCTGTATACGCCTCGGTGGACACCATCACCATGTGGAATGCGTCATCTCAAACGCAAGACTGGCATGTGCACGCAGCTTCTAACTCGACCATTTCTGATACAATTAGCAGTTCGGTTAACTGATTTTGTAATCGGGGGGTTCTCCTATAAGAGCCTTGGGTAATCTCATGGTAGGTGATTTGTTACCATTTGGAATCAAAAATGTGTGATTTGGAGGCCCAACTTACCTTGCATGCAATAACATTGGAGTTCAGGAAGTTGACACCTCAAACTTGTTTACTCCAGATTTCAGGTGAGATTTTCAAGCTGTGCTTTAAAATTTGGTTTGTATTGAATGTACACTGTTTAAAGATGCTATTATGTTGAGGGAATTTTTAGCTTCTTTATTTTTCAATATGTATGTCAAAACTCAGAAATTCTTATAGGCAAAGGTAGACGAGTTCCACCTGGTGGGGGGGGGGGGTTCATCGTATAACTTTTACACATGGAGGTCGCTAAATTTTAGCAAGTTAATATCGACCCCAAACCTCAAAAATATCGTACGTTTTGGGTGATGGGATAGGAAGTATTAAACTTACTCTGTTCTTTCAAAGTAGTTAGTTCCGCATTACATCTTGAGATAAGGATTTGTGAGGGTGCAAAAGTTTGCACCATGTGGAGTCCTCGCGACGGGCATGTGGACCCATGATTTTTTGCCATGAAACACCTTTGACATTTCTCTCTCTCTTTGACTGAGTGCTTTTTTATTAATTACAAATTGATCTGAGGAAAAAAAACTTCAACCCCAATTGGGCTTGTTAAACCAGATATTTTAGAAAATATTTTTTTTGCCTGTCTACGGGTCGGAGATAGGCAGTGAGCTCAGTTCCATATTAGAAAAAAAATAGGGACTGAAAACTGAGTCTAGGCAAAGGCTATAGGCACGACTGTCGTGCACGCAATTCTAAATTGGCTATACTACATTGACAATACCACAGCTGTGAATAGAAAACGTTCAACAGCCGTATGAATGGGGTGGTGAATTTGTTTTCCGTTTGGCTATATGCACGACTCCAAGAGAGCCTGTATGATTGATTTGCTGTCTGCCAACACAATTGCAAATAATCATTCTTCTGTGAAATTACCGTGCATAACTCAAAACTCAAGAAACTTCCCCTGCAAAGTAACTCTCTATCAAACATAATACCCTTGAACATACGCGCCATGCCTACAGAGCTATGCGCTCGCGTAGCCATGCGCACGATAACACTCTAATCTCAAAACCAGCCCTATTATACTTATTATACCACCCCAAAAACCATTGCACTCGGATGGACATGGTTGGTAAATCTTTTGTATATTGATATCCATTGTTATTGTTAGAGCATTGTATTTTACGGATCATGTCTCCGTGTTTCTAGAGGTTTGTCTGAAGTCACTTGCGATGTTGCGGCTCCGTAGTACGGTTACTCCTACAATAGGCTTCTTTTCAAGTTAGCTGCTGCGCCTCAAAAGAAGCCTATTGTATGGGTACCGTACGACGGGAAAGCCGCAACATCGCCTACGTGCGATGTTCGGCTCCGTCGTACGGAACTCATACAATAGGCTTCTTTTCAAGTTTTTTTGTCTTATGCCAAAAACCCCAAAGGGGTGGCTTTTTATTTCAGACCACAACGATACAAAGACAAGTACAATTACCAACAAAACTATACAACGCTTACAACCAAGATAGTGTGACAGTGTGTATGGCAGAAAAAATAAACTACCCAATGTATATACTAAAATATACAAATGCCTAATTTTCAAGGCCAAATTCTTAAGAAAAAAAAAAATTATTTATAAAAACCTACTCTAGACCACTTATCAAAGTGAATCTCCAATTTACCTTTCTATCTGGCTAGGGTTTCTTCCAAGGAATAGTATCCACATAAATTCTTAAAAATACTCGAAAGCAAGGAAGAACCACGTATTTTGTTATTAGATAAACCCGTTAGCTGCTGCGCCTCAAAAGAAGCCTATTGTATGAGTACCGTACGACGGGAGCCGCAACATCGCTAGCAGAAGACAGAGCTCACAAATTATCAAGATTCTTTTGTTTAGCGAGCAGGTTTATCTACGGTAGAATCTTTTGTTTGGCGTGCAGGTTTATATAGTTTGTGCTCTCTGCCTCAGCTAACCTTACTGGAGACTGATTCGTAGGATATAATTCACTGAACAACAATGGCTAATCAACAATACACTGATGCACGAGAAGTGTATCCTTGGTAATGGCAGTCTAATGACCTTAATAAAGTCAAATGAATGTTGTTTCGAGCAATTAGTGATTTACGTTTTCAATTGCTCATTATTTTTTAATCAGCTAATTGACATTCGAAGTTCCTTTGTGTACCATCTTCAAATAGAGTGACAAAATTTACAATTGTTTATTTGCATATAATGTAACATAGGTAGTCAGTCATTCGCATTTTGAGAGTCGCGTTCGCTGCACGGATATCGCTACATTGGTCACTTGAACGCCGGGATGGGTTTCGCTTGTCTATTTATGAGATTACTTCTCTTCACTTTATTATTGGGTGTGTCTGGCAAAATCGTATCTCAGCGTTACTGTAAGTATAATTACCATACGTTGTATGTAAAAAAGTATAGCAACTTATTTCAGCTGCTTAGGGATATCTTAACCCACAATCACCCACTTTATAAATCAGGGGTTTATGAATAGGGTTTTGGGTATGTGCATGGATGTATATAATATACCACCCGTCTCAAAAAATGGTACAATCATAGAATTGCTTTTCATGTTAGACATGAAAATTTATCTTGAAATCCATCAGTTTCAAGAGTATGATTGTAATTAGAGAATAAAAGATATGATTTGTTGTTTTGCCTATCTAATATCGTGTCATATTGGATGGACAGTCCAATATTTTGAGTAGTGGATGTCGGCGCAGCCGGTATCCACTACGATAAAAATATTAGCAAAACAACAAATCATATCTTTTATTCTCATTCTTGTTTAGTTTTGGTTGTTTTAATCAGCTAAAATATTTTTATTTTAATAATAGTAGTTAAAAAGGCAAAATATTCCCCCGCTGTCAAAAATGAACCAACCCGTACTAGCTGCGTGCACTGCGTAATCTTATACACGCGCGCGTAAACACACTTTCGCAGGCGCGTAAACACTTGCGCAGGCGCGTAAACACTTGCGAGACGATGCACTGTCTAATATCGTCTCATATAAGATAGGCAACAACCAATGATATTGCGTGTTTGCTTACTAAACCCCGCCTACGGAATAAGAATGGTCTTTATTTCATTGCTTTTGGCAATACACTTAATTAACTGCAGTAAGTTCATTTCACTTTTGTGCCATTTTTGTATAACTCATTTACTCGCTCAAAGATTAATTTTGATCAATTTTTGTCTTTTCTGGTTATAAACATTTCCAAATTATTTATTTTCATGAGCAAATGCAGAATCAGCGTGAAAAATGCATTTAATGAGTCCAAAGAAGACCTAGTCTTTGTTGTTCGTTTTTAGATGACATCCCAAGTGACCTACAAATATTTGGAAAGCCATCTCAAATGCCACTACTTATGCGTTATAACTTATACAAAATTGCCCAGCATGCAGAGTTAACTCACTTCCCGTGCCAGGCAATTTCCCGGGCCTCTCACATCAAGGAATTTATCAGTAAAGATTTACCTGTGGTTACATGCAGCCAGTACGATTTAGTGGGCAGACCAGATGATAAAGGGTTACAATTTCATTGAAAAACAGCCTAGATGCGAGACATTATGTCTAGAAATCTAGGGCAGGTTCCGGCCAGAATTGCCTATGTCTCGCTAGCTTTAGCAATGGTTCAGCTTTACTGCGCTAAAACAATGAAACCACTGAAGCGAATCTGGGCTAGAAGTAACCCAAAGTCCGGGGAAAGTGTTAAGCACGTTGCATTCGATCAATGTGTGTTGTAATCATCTTCTCAGCATTACAGAATGTTACGAGTTTTAATTTTGTTCCTATTGCTGGCATGATATGGAATACAGCTTCTTACAAACGTCACCTGAAATTGCACAGTAACTTCACCCGTGTTGTGTTTCGAGACACTTTTAAGTATCAAAAAGATGACCCTCTTCAAACGAGTTGAAACAATTGAAAAGTGGTTATTTCCTTTTTTCAAGCAGAATGCTCCACAGACCCGTACGCCAAATTCCATAAAAGGGGCAAAAGGTCCACTTTGTGATGATTCTTTTGATAAAAAGGTCCAGAATTTAGAGAAATATTGACAAGAAAGTCCACTTTTTGGTGGTGAAATGTTCAAAAAGTCCAAAAAAGGACCATTTTAGGGGGTTAGGTCCGGTTTTCCTAAAAAAAAGGTCCAATTTTTCGAAAAAAAAGGTCTACTTATTCGAAGTCCCGCACCCCCCCCCCCCCCCCCCCCAATAAATCCTGCGTACGGCCCTGATGCTCCATTTGCATTTCAGATTTTAGCCACTTCCTCAAGGTAACTTATGATATCATGCAAATCCTTTTCTGACCTTTTTCTGAGTTGCTTTATGAAGTGTAATCCCTTCCTTTCCTTGAATTCGGAATCCGGTTTAATAGAAACTGTTGGAACAAACTTGATAAATCATTTATAACATGCAAAACCTTAAGTAGCTTTAAACTTAAATATAAGAAACAACTAATTATTAATGATAATCACAAATAGTGTTTCTTATGTTTTTTTTACTTTAACACGTGTTCGGTTAACGTGCTATTCTGTTTTGGATCACACCTTGTTTACCCTTAGTCTGTCCTTGTTTTGTATTGTTGTGTCCTGTTCGTTGTCTGTCCTTGTCCCTATATTGACTTTGATTTCAAATGTTGTTATAAGTAGGGGTAGGGTCAAACGCTAAAGCCCCCGGGGTTTATTTTGATCTTTCCTAGTTCAGACTTGCCCTTATGATACTCCTACATTGTTCCTTTATTCCATTTTTTATTGCCATGCTTTACTTATATTATCAATATTATATCATTGATCGTGAGTTATTTGATTACAAATTTCTATGTCATATTATCTTGTATTTGTATTGCTTTGTATCGTATCTATCACGAATAATGTATATTATCAACTATTACAATAATCATGAATTGTTATTTCTTGCCTAAAATACTTGGTTATTGTATCATCTATGCTTTGTATTTGTATCATATGAAACATGTTCTGAATGAAAATAAAGTTAATCTGAATCTACTCTATGGGGATTACAAAAAACTTTTTTAAGCCTCCCTCACATGAAAACGAGTTGAATTATCGGCGCGAAAGTTTGCAGATGGAGTTTTAGGGTGAAGACTATTCTATCAAGATGAAAAAAATGTATAGACATAAATCGGACAATCCACCTTTAAATAAAATTCTCTTAGGTTCAGGAGTCAGCAAGTCATTTTCCAAAACTAGCTTACTTCTTTTTATTCTTAAATTATATAAACACGATTGAAAGAAATAATTGCATGACATGATGAAAGCCTGTTTTGTAATACAAATGCGCCTTTAATCATTGCAATTACAATAGCAAATGGTTACTTCGGCGTCATACTTAGTTTAACTAAATTGAACCTAATATGACCTAACGGCGTATTAAATTATTAATGTGATTTTTAACTTAAAGGAACTTGAGGATATTCCAGAAAGGAGCGCCCCATCTAGGTATACGACATCAGCATATGATGCTTAAAGAGACATGAGGAGATTTCCAGAAAGAAGCGCCCCCAATTTTTTTCGAACCCATTTGTTTTTGCATATTTGGAATGCTTACCAATGTATTAGATCACACCTGAGGTGAATAAGCCGAATACGCCGCTCCGTCTTTATGTAATAAGATGATGATTTTGTATTTCTGTCGTGCACCACAGAAAATCAAAGCACGGTTTTCTATAGGGACAATTACGAGTTCAAAACAAAGCTTGCGGTTTTCTTTTGTACTTGTTTGTCCAATACACCTTCGAAACGTTCTCGGTAGGTGGTCTACAACCGATCAAGTGCAATTTATGAGAAATTCGTATTCTCAAAAAAATCTCCTCCTGTCACTTTAGATAGAACCTAGACCCTCCCTCGGGTCCACGGTAATGAAAATGCTAAGCGACTGAAATTGCACTAAACTCTTCAACCCATATCCGTGCTAGCTACTCCCGATTTGTGTAATTCCAGGAGCCCTGTGTAATTCGCGTTCTGTGGACAAATTGGTTGATATAATAGAGGGCGCGGTATTAGGACCAGCATGTCCAGGGGGTGGCAAGCTGAAACGTCTTCACATTTTTAGTTTAGCATTATCTTTTAACCAAGTGCACTCAAAAACCCAGGGACAGAGCAGAGACTGGGGGACAGTCTAGATAGAACCACAAAATATGCAAAATTTTAATTAATGGCCATGACCTTTAAACCAATATTCGTTAGTATTAAGAAAACCTAGTTATTTCCATTTTCAACTTCCAAGGAACATCAATTTTGCTGGTATATAATTTGAAGTGTCTAGATTTTAATCTGCAAGGTGACCTAATGGATGCATTCTCCAGGTGTCGCATGGGTTTACATATAGCGCTGTGAATCTTTAAACACACACACTTTAATTGAGAGTAGCTCCTAACTTCAATCTTTTGGTTTCTTCCCTCTATGTAAACTCCCCTGTAAACTTTACATATAACTTGATTTTAATTAAACTTTTTGTGTGAAATAGCTTCAAATGCTAAGACTAATTTTCTTAATCCTCTAATGGCATTCAGGAGATCCAATAATATTAATAATGTGTATTTTTAACGCGCGACATATCCACGGAAACGTGCTCAAGGCGCTGTGCGGCAGCCATGATTCAGGACAAATTAGCTAAACTATACCACCTGATCCAAATAATAACACGTATGTGATAAACCAATATCAATACAGAGTGTCCCAAAATAAATGCAATCCTCGCAGTTGGTGCTATAATTTCAAAATTACTGACAATTATTCAAATTTCATAACAGATTCTGAATGACGAACTAGTTTCGTACATCCTATCCAATTTTTGTCCGATACGGTTCACTAGTTTTGAAAACAAAGGCTATTATGTAACCCGCTGTCAAATTACCCCATTCCAAGTTTGCCTTAGATCGTTGAAGCAGGTTCACCTTGAAAAGTTGAATAAAGCGTCTTTTAACTACAAAAATCCCCTGGTACTAATCCTGTCTTTTGTTTTTAAATATAAATTACTAAAATATTTGTCGTTATTGTTTTATCCACGGTTTTTTTTTTATCGTCTGTGCAGTATTTTCCTCTACTCATATTTTGAATAGTTACTTGGCCAAACTTAAATGTTTTATCTTCAGTGTGTCTGACAAATTCGCGTGAATATTGCAAATTACAGCGGAGGGATTCAATACCAAATGAATGGAATTGGTATGAATGGATGTTGAAGACTTCCTAGTTATAATAGTCTTGATAGAAACAACAAACAAAACATATAATCCACTGAAAATCAAACTTGAGTTACATCAAACACTATGTCAGATGTCATTGTGAACAGAGAACATTTCCCTTATCTGTCAAAGACATACATGTCTTTAAATGTTTAATATTAATATTTAGTTTACATGGTTATACTGGGTTAATTGAACCAAACATAAGTGGAAAGGATAAAGAAAAAGACAGAAGAAGAGAAATAAAAACCAACCAGCACCTACGTACTTAAGCATGCCTTGATTGTGTATTCATCAATCAAACTTGGAACGGCTTAAATTGTGGCTTACTTATACGTAATCGCATTTGTTCTAAAATCAGTGAAGCAAATCAGATGAAATTTGAATAGTATGTGAAGAAAAGGATATGCCTTACAAATATCTCGTAACATTTCAACATTTTAAAAATAATTTTAAAATTATAGCCCCAACCATTTCCATTCATTTGGTGTTTAATCCCTCCGCTGCAATTTGCAATATTCACGCGGATTTGTCAAACACACTAGAGAGAAAACATTTAGTTTGGCCAAGTTGCTAAGTTACTATTCTAATACGAGTAGAGGAAAATATTATACAGAGATAAAAGACCGTGGATAAAACAATAATAACAAATATTTTAGTAATTTATTTTTAAAAACAAAAGGCAGGATTAGTACCAGGAGAGTTTTGTTGTTTTATTCAACTTTTCAAGGTGAACCTGGCCTGCTTTAACGATCTAAGGCAAAATTGGAATGGGGTAATTTGACAGCGGGTTACATAAGAGCCTTTGTTTTCAAAACTGGTGAACCGTATCAGACAAAGATGACAGGATGTACGAAACTCGTTCGTCATTCAGAATCTGGTATAAAATTTGAATAATTCTCAGTAATTTTGAAATTATAGCACCAACTGCGAGGATTGCATTTATTTTGGGACACTCTGTACATCTCACTGACACAATGATAAATATAATGGAGTTTGTAAAAGCAATATAGCCTCCGTCTGACGACCTTAGGAATAAAAGTTTGAAACTGTGAGCAATGGCATGGCACCGAGCGGATAGGCATCAATTATAAACAATCTTTTTTAGCTCATCTATTAAATACTTGCAATTCATACTTTCAATCAAACAACAACATTAGGCCTATCATTCCTTAACATCTTTTAAGCGCTCTCAACTCTACACCAAATTGTCAATTCCTCTATCAGCTCATATTAAACAAATAACACACACGTCAAAATGATTGCATTGAGTGATAATAAGTTCAAGAATATCTACGAAAGCCTTAAGTGAACGCACAGGGAATTTAAAGCAATAAGGCAGGGGGAAGGTCGGATTTATTTGGCATCCCTGTGTAACAACACGTACGGCAATTCGGGAAATTAGCACTCTATATAAATTAAATACCCAGTAAACAATGTATATATATTCTGGTGCCGTATTCATTACTCGAAGGGTTCATTATCGAAGGGGTCATATTCCGGAAAAATAACCGAGGGTATTATTCCGAAACTCATCTTTTCGAAAGGGTCATTATTCCGAAAAAAAAAAAACATGAGGTCAAATTTGAAGGGTATAGTTCCGAAAATACTATGACGGTCAATTTTCCGAAGGGTCATTATTCCGAAATAATAACCTAAGGGCAATTATTCTGAAAATAATATAAGGCGTAGTTATTCCGAAAAATGACATAAGGGGTCATCACTCCGAAACATAAAAAAGAAGGGTCATCACTCGGAAAATAAAATAAGGGTATCAATCCGAAAAAATAACATGTACGGTCGTTTTTCGAAGGGTCGTTACTCCGAAAATACATAAGGGTCCTCACGCCGTGAACATAACACGGACGGTCGTTTTTCGAGGGGTGTTACTCCGAAAATAACATAAGGGTAAGCAACTTCCGGAGAACTAACACGACGGAAGTTTGCCGAAGGGTCGTATTCCGAAAAATAAAATAAGGGTCATCACTCCGAAAATAGCATGACGGTCGTTTTTCTGAAGGGTCATTACTTCGAAAATAACATAAGGGTCAGTCACTCCGAAAATAACTTACTTACTAAATCTTTACTAAAATATGGAATGTAAGATGTAATAGTGTCGCATTGCTCATCTATATGTAGCAAAGTTATAAAAACAGGTCAAAATACAATCGAGAGGTCTGAAAATAATGTTGAGCCAAGATTAGGCGAACGGCGTTGTCGTTAGATTGGCGTAAGTGGCGAGATGCCAATTAAAAGAAGTAACCATGGAGAAAAAAAGTTACTCCCCATAAGTCCCCATTTTCTGTCAAATCCTTGTTAGTAAGCCCACAATTACCAAGCCTGTTTTGGTGGGCGAATACTTTGGCACGGCAATTTCATTAAGGATTGCAATTAAAATAGATGGAAATTAAACTCAAGTGATTGTAGAGAATTAGTCTAATTTATTAAAGATATTTATGATAAGGGACGCAAACCCACAACAATTTTTGCCTTATATATATTAAAGGGACAAGCAGCGATTTGCTGATCCGAAACATCGCAAACGAAAAAAAAAAATCTCCAAAAGTCGTAGTTTGATATATTTGTTACTGGCATAGATGTGCCCAACATAACCTGCCAAGTGGTTGACGTGAAATCCGAGTACTAAAGCACAAGGCAGCGTTCCTTTTTATTGATCTGTACTTTCTAGACGTGGTGTATCAAAAAATTCCGACTTGAGATCGAAGAAGTCTTTCCGTGTGAATATCCCAGATTTTTAAGCGTAAGTTATCATGCACGGTGACCGGTACAGCATGACCTCACAAACATTATTGTCTTTGTGGTATTCGTTACTGGTTGTAAACAACAATCTCTGTTAGTGTACAATTTTTGATACGCCAATTTTGCGGGATACGGTACGAAAAAAAATCCTCAAATACTCATTTTTTTCCACTAAAAGGTGGTGTTTTTTTAATACAGTATAAAGTGTTTATATGGACTTTTACACGTTACCTTAATTTATAAGGTTAAAAATGCATTTCCACATTTTTTTTATTCTCTCGCATTATCGCTGTTTATTCCTTTAAACAGATCTTTTAATAAATTTAAGCACCGATTAAACTCAAAGATCTGATTAATAACAGAGAGATTATAAGTCTTAGACATTAAGGTTACCATAAACATGCTGTTGGTCACAAATATAGTCGTACCGCAATTTTATAAGGATTTGCCAAGAAAATGATGGAAAAAGCATTTTTTGTAAATTGTTAGAGAATGTATTAGTTAAATTCAGGGAGGTGAAGAATATTAGGCCTCGATTTTAAAATTGTTTATGAAAAGGGATTTACAAACACACCCAAACCACATTTTGACCCATACCGTAAAAGATATTCAATAAAGGCTCGAATAAATTAACAGTTACATTGAAGTCTTTTTTTCTATTTATATAACAATTCCCTATGAAAGGGCGGTTACCACATCAGCAGTCCGCCACCAAAACCCAAGCGGGTAATTTAAGACAAGGTTCAAGATTTGACCCTGAGTTGACTGCCCAAAAATGGGGAAAAAATACATTTTTTCGGGATGAAAAAAATACGCCGACGAGCAAAAAATGGATCGCTTCTATGGTAAAAAATATCTGTTAGTTCGTTTGTGATTTTGCAAACGCCAATCTGATATCTGGTTTATTTTTGAAACAAAAATTGTCAAATCTAATTTGCAAAAGAATTTTAAATTATAAAATATTTTTCATGCCATTGTGTCCCTTTAATGTGACCCTGTACAAAAGTGAGATTGACCTTTTACCAATGAGTATTTTACCCTATAACTCCGAAATTATGGTCGTAAGTGGTTACCAAAAATGTATAAGTTTTGGAATCCTTATGACTAGCTGGATATGGACATACATGACATAAATTCAACCTGATCTAAACGGTTTGACCCTGTGATAACCTTATTGGGAAAA
This sequence comes from Ophioderma brevispina, assembly GCA_023653785.1. NCBI lineage: Eukaryota > Metazoa > Echinodermata > Ophiuroidea > Amphilepidida > Ophiodermatidae > Ophioderma > Ophioderma brevispina. The sequence continues at coordinate 4,360 of JAMKCH010082510.1, read as the reverse complement.
AGTTGACACCAATTTGAGAGTACTACTACCTAGCATGAATAGAGGGTTCATACTAGCAATCAAAGGTGTGTCAACATTTTTAGGTGAAAAGAATCCGAAATAAGCCCCCTAAGATATTCTGCTTTTGCTCTATAATTAGGGTCAATATAATTTTGGAGTCACGTGGGGCTAAGAGATCAAATGAATCAAACTCAAATGGGGGGGGGGTGGTCTCAAGATTTATGGTCAAAAATATGGTCAGAAATATAAACACTATGATGACAATGCATGTAAGCAGCATAATTGTCCTCCTTTAAGGGATTGTTATCCATTAAATTTAACATCCCTCCGTCAATTAGTGTAGGCTATTCAATTCTCAGCTTTGATGGAAATTTACCACAAATGACAAATTAGCTCGATTTCCATATTTGTCAAAATTTGTTAATAAGGTTACACCCTAAAATAATTTCAACAACGTGGTCATTCTTTCACCTCTTTTACAAGACATACACATGCACCGACTAAAAATGGGGTTCAAGTGTTGACCATTTTTGTGGTCAAAAACGTGTGAATGACCCTTTTTGTGGTCATAATTTTGACCCATTTTTAGTCGGTGCATAGTTGATTGGGTTTTAGTGTGTATAATTCACATCACCAGAGTCATTAGAGTGACAACGAGGTTTGGGCCATTATAATGCACTTTTCTTGGAGGGGGCAAGAAATTAAAGAAATCAAAATTGTATAAATCGTTGGTTAGTATTGATGCCCTCCTTTACGGTTACTAATAGTGCTATGAATACACGTATGGTAAAATTACTAACGAAGATTCTATATAAAAAGACACGCGCGTATGATTGGTTACCAGGTGGCTAGCTATGGTACTATTTCCTGATGCCCAAATAAGTACCAACATACTAGTATGGCGTTAGAATAATGTCATCACGTCCGCGAGTCTGCAAAATTGGTATTGCCACAGAAAATATGCGAAATTCCAATTTGCGCTAAAAAGTTAGGAAGGAATATCGATTTCATGCGGTTTAGCTCTAATGATGGCCAAAGGCCTTAAGTTTTCTATAAACATCTATTTTGAGTCATTATGTGCATAATATTTTTAAAAAAGCACATAAATTTCCTTCGGGTGGCAACCACCCCTTACTCTTCGACTTGGAGACATACAATAACACGGTGATGGTACTACCTTCACATTTTTTATCGTTAAAATGACCAGAAAATGATGAGAGAATGATTACATAGAAGCTTCTACGAAAGCTTTTGGCATTTTAGTGCAACGGAGCAAAGTAACTGGTGGGTATAACCCCCTACATCTTGTAAGCGAGGGTTAATGAGAATACATGAGGCAAATATTCTATTATACTGCATCTTAATTTCTAATCGCCAGTATGATATTTCCTGTCATTTTTGTTGACTATTTATTTTAATTGTTAGGTTTTAATCAACAGGTCAGAATGATCATTTTAGTAGAGAAAGAAACCGAAATGGGGAAAACAGTCAAAGCCCCACTTTTGCGGCATATTCAGTTATGGTTTAAATGGTCAAATGTCATCTCTGGAATGGTTGAGCCAAAATAATTAAAGGGTTCTCGTGATTAGAGCCTATTTCATTAGTTAATGCTAAATACGCCCGGAACAGAAAACATGGGGCTGTGAATACCATCAGAACGGGACAGCTTTGTGAATATTTTTAGCTTTGATAAAACTCTCAAGTCCCAAAAATTACAAAAAAGAGCAGCTACGCCGACCTTGAACAGATCATTGCGAATAATACATAATACTAAACTTACAAAAAGCCTTATGAGTAGCCTCGAATAAATTCTCGTGGAATAAATATTTACCTTTACAACTTTTAGAACCAGTAAAAAAATAAAAACGGAGAAATATCAATTTGCATGTGAAAAACTTCAAGGTATAAATTATTTTAACCTGTATGTGAGTCCTTTGTGTTATCAGTTTGCGAAAAGTTAAAAGAACAGTATTATTTTTATTTTCTTTTATTCAATATCTAAGTTCGGCTCTTCTAATGTATAGCCCTTAGAAATTGTAAGTAAAAACAATATTAAAACAAAGGTGTATTCAGCTGATTATATTTTCAGGTACACTCTAGAATAAGTTCAACATGAACCATTTTTCCTGTATTTTCACCCTAAGCACTGCTAAGGTTCTATAAAGAACCTTAACAAGTTCTATGAAGAACCTTCAAATTTAAATAGGCCTAGGAATGTTTCTTTTTGTTGGTTCACATATATTTTGGAAAGTTTACAGCAGGTGAAAGGCATAGTGATAACCCTTTGGTAAAATACTTTCGTGGCCAAATAAAAATCATTTCTTTCTCTTCTACCAAGAACCTCTGAAGGGGCTTTATTAAAATACATTTAGCGTTCTAGAGTTTAAGGTTCTACAAAGAAATCATTTTCTGGCTACGACCCTTAACGAATCTTCGAAAGGACCGTAAAAAACCCCAAATAAAAAATGTTAAATGAAAGAGCAGAACCTAGGCAAACAAAATGGATATCTTGAAAAGTTTCAAAATTAACAGAAATTTTTTTTTTTTTGGGGGGGGGGGCCCACAATATGATGAAAAAACATGCCGAGATACTTTTTTGTGCCAACGTAATTCGCAGGGTAATAATTAGAAATTTGGGACAAAGTATATACGTAATTGGGTTTCCCATTCAATTGTTGAGGGGGTGTTTGATCAATTTGGGGTGCACACCACTAACGCAACTTATACACAGTAGTTATGGGAAAAAATGGCAACTTTAGCATGGTTTCTTTCACATTTAAAAACTCTCACAGAGGAAACTACAACACATCACCCCAAGTACAAGCTGAATCACCAAATAACAAAATTTGGAAATATGATGACCGGACAATTTTAAGTTACGAAATCACTCATACTTGCCCGATTGTCAGACCGGCAACCCCAAGATTCCCTATAGCGCCAAAGCTAGTAATTTGCCAAATAGATGTGAAAGTGATGACCGCGGAGTAAATTTAATCAATTCACTGTCCAATGCCCTTAGTTTGAAAAACATACAGTCTACCATGTCAATCATGAAATTTCATCACTTTCTTAATATACACTAGTGCATTTTCAGACATTTTAAAGCACTGTTTTCCAGATGCCGTGAAAAGTAGCCAACCCAAGATTTTTTGATCCTACGGCAGCCAGGTTGTGGTGTATAACCTGGGGGAAATTTAACCTTTCTTGTCCATTTCGAATAGAAATCCATGATCTTTAATGGCTAGCACTCTGTTTACCATATCCCGCGGGATGTAAACGCATAATTCTTTTGCTCTACTGTGCAAAGAGAAGACGTAATGTCAGAGTAGGACAAAGTGATACGTTTCGTTATTCACCCATTTTACTTATTTTGATGAATTTTGTCTAATTTATTTCACTTGGATTAAAGATCTGTAAAGTTAGAAAGTGTTAGCATCTTTGTCACTGATGAAAAAGACAAAACACTCAGAGACCTACTTGAAAAGCGGACATTATAATGGGAGGGGCCATTAATCCCCCAAACCTCAATTAAGCCAAGTAGGTTTGCTATCTACTTATTATGACAGCCTTTGGGATGAAAGTACACATCTTGATGAAATACTTTGACAGAAAAGGAGGTATTAAAATGGATTTAACCATTTTGGGACAATTTTGACCTTGCTTTGGCCATTTGATCCAAAAATTGAAAACTAGAATGACCATGGCGGCGCCACGTGGGGGCATATGCCCCCCCTCACATTCCCCCAAGTTCCCCCCCCCCAGGCCGAAAGAAAATATGAGGAGTTTTGGTCAAATTAGGAAAAATCAATTAGTATGGGGCCAAAAAATTGGTTTGAAATGTAAATTTGTGATATTTTGTCCCCCCCCCCTCCGAATTCACTTTTACCTCACCGAATGCCACTTTGCTGCCCCGTTTGCCCCCAAAAAGAGATATTGCGCCGGGACACTCAAATGACAAGCAACTAAAGGCCTACTATTGACTTTCCTTATTATGTAATGGCAAATGGTTCTTATGGTATCATTTTGGACAATTTTGATCTTTTTTAGCCATTTTGACCCCTCGTGACTCCTTTGAAGGTAAATGAACATGCTCTGATGGATTATTTTAAGAAAGGATGCATATCGACTGATTACCTATTTCTGGACCATTTTTACTTTGGCCATTTTTTACCAAAAATAAAAAATGTAGAAAAGGGCCAACACCCCATACGGTGATGTACTCCCACGGCGGTATGAATCCACCCTTGGAACAAAATCCATATTTGATCTTTTCCTGTGGCGGCCATGATAAACCGCATTCAGGACAGATGGAGCTACCATCAACTCCGCAATATGCTCTGAGCGAAGTGGAATGGTTTAA